>PVKE010023516.1:0-24567 GCA_004027555.1 Craseonycteris thonglongyai | reverse complement strand
AAAGTCTCTCCTCAAGTGGGAAACAATCCTTAGGACAGCAAACTTGGGAGAAAGGATAGGGAATAAGGAACTAAGCTGAGAAAAATTCAAGGAGATCCTATTGATTTGACAGGTGGTCCAAAGAGTAGGTAAAGAGGAAATCATGACCATTTCCATTATATGCTCTGGTTTCCGAGAGACTGTGCTCAGAAATGTGATTTGCTCAACAATTTTTGAGAGCCAGTTAGTCTGAAACTATGCTACACTGCTTTTGGGAGATACAAAATGGCTGGGCCCGAGCTCCTGTCCTAAAGGAGCTCACAGGTCTTGGGGCAGGTTGTAAGGTCCCTCAGCAGAGCATGAGGGTACGTCTCTGCTATACGCTGAACTGTATCCCCCTAACCTCATATGCTGAGGTCCTAACCTCCAGTATCTCAGAATAGGACTGTTTATGCCAATAGGAACTTTAAAGAGGTAATTTAGTTAAAATGAGATGTTTAGCCTGGGCCCTAATCCAAGGGCCCTGGTGTCCTTGCAAAGATGTTTAGACATAGACAGACACACAGAAATGAAAGACCACGTGAAGACACAAGGAGAAGATGGACATCTACAAGCCAAAGAGAGAAGCCTTCGAAGAAGCTCACTCTACCAATATCTTGATCTCAGACTTCTAGTCTTTAGAATTTTGAGAAAATAAATCTGTTTTTATTTATTTTTTATTTTTTGACGTTACCTGGTCTGTGATACTTTGTGACACCCCTAGCAAACTAAAACAGCACTCCAAATATCTAAATGTGAGGACGATACAAGAAGCCGAAGTCACATGCTGAGCTAACAGAAGAAAAGGTTATGTCCCTGTTTGAAAATTAGCAAGGAATTCATGGAGGAAAACCCAGTTGAACTTAAAGATACATAGGATTTGAAAGGAGAATATTTAGAGACTGGGCATTCTAATCCAAAGAAACAGGCTAAGTACATGTATACAATTCTACAGGGTATTTGGGGTAACTGAGAGCAATCCACATGAGCTGAAATGCCTATGTTAAAGGGGGAAATAAAAAAAAAAAAAGGGGGAGAAAAAGATGAAACTACAATATAGATTTGACAAGATTGTGTTTGGTTTTGACTTCTAGATAAGGACACGGAGCACACTTACTTGGTGTGCAATGGATGACCACGGCTTTATTTTTAATTACTTAATTTGACAAATATTAAAAAAATGTCTACTTTGTGCCAGGCACCACCCTAAATATGCTTGGGATAAAACACACAGACATCTCTGCCCTCATGAAACACAGACAGGTAATAGATCATAAACATAATAAATGACATTTACTATGTCAATTTAATATATTACTTCAATCACAATTATATTTAATTACAATAGGCTTTATAGTGTGTTGGAAGAGATATATTCTATAGAAAAGTGTATAACAGCTATGGAGGAAGTAACAGAAAAGCTGAGGGTGGAAGGGTGGGTTGTAATTTGAACAGAATAGCCAGAGAAGGCCTCATTGAGAAAATGGCATTTGAACAAATCTTGAAGGAGAAGAGGAAGCTCACAATGATGCTATAGGACAGAAGAACAATCCAGGCAGAGGGAACAGTCAATAAAGGTGGGAGCATATCTATTGCATCATAGGGAAGGGTGTATATGTGGGGTTAATTTTCCATTGACAAAATAAATGGATGTTGCTACTGGTATCAGAATGATAACAATAATAAGGTATTAATGCCTAAACTGCATTAATGTTTACTTAGAAATACTTTTAAATTGATAATCTTAACATGTTGCCCTTACAACAACCCTCTGAAGGTGGGAGGAACAGATAGAATTGCTCCTATTTTATAGACCAGGAAAAAGAGTCCCAAGACTTTATGTGATTTGCCCAAGGTCTGGGAGTCTCTACACTCAGGGAAGAACAACACCACCTCTGTTGGTGTGTGGGGCCTCGTTAGCAGGGGGCACAATAAAAAGTTCACAGAGTGGGAGGACTCCAGTAAAAAAATACTCCTTCGATGTCCAGACTTCAGAAAATGCCACCCCCACCCACATGCTGCATGAGGTTCGTGGAGCTACTGACTTTTCTCCCCTTCAGCATCTCCAATGAGATTCCAGCTGCCTGGTTTCTGAGTGCTGAACAGGTGATAGAAGAAACGAATGTGCTTCTCTCATCCTTGCTGTTTTCTTGGGCTTGGGGCAAAAAATTATTTAGATACCAAACATGGTGAGTCCTATTCTTATGTGAGTAAGGAACATTCTCTTATTTGATAATCCTCTTGCTGTTTCTAAGGGAGAAACAGAAAATTGGCAAGAATGGATAAGACAAAGGTAAGCCATCTGGAAATACTGAGTGATATACTGACAGACACGTGTTCCCTTGGGGAAAACACAGCTATGATTTGGACATCAGGAAAGGCCACACCTACCTACCTCACCCTCTTCAGGAGCAGAGTTCTCCTAAAAGGGGCAAACAATGTGCTTCTGCACTGGCCTTTCAAAGATCGGTCATCCCGAGCTGTTTCCACAACTAAACTGAGTAAAAACTGAATGAGTTTACTCACAAACTTCCAGATGGATCACAGAATGTATACTGCCTTTCCTAGTGGTGCGTCCCCAAAGCTTATCTGTTGCCCTTTTACCATAAGTTAACTATTACTTATAAGAACTCTTCGGTTAGAAGAAATAAAATACCAACATTTCACTGTTTTCTGGAACTCTTTCAGCTAAGTTGGCTAGTGAAAAAGACCAAAAAAATGCAGTGATACTTACTAATTCTGATTTTTTTTTGTCTGCCCCTCCCCCCACATGCCTAACTTGGCTATTGGTGCCAAGTGCATTGCCAACCACCTATAGTGCAATTTTCTTGTGAGGGCTGTGTATGTAAAAGGAGAAACAAAGCAAATTCCTCCAACTTATTTTGATTTTATCTCCTTCAAAAAGACAGGCCCAAATCCTTTAGTTCCGCTTTAATCATCTATCTCATGTCAAGACCAAGGATTCTCCAAATAACTGTGTCAAATCTGATTAAAATTTTAATTCTGCATTGGAAGATCCAGGCGAAATGCCTCTGGTGATTGGAGTCCCTTCTCATCTACTCTGAAGACAGCTCCTGTGACCTCAACTCAAGGATCAGTGGCCGGATTAGAGAGAAAAGATGGAAAACAGTTGTAAAGGTGTCAACTGTTTGGCATGCTGCCAGAAACAGCACACAGAAGTTGGTCATGGAGCAGGTGAGGAGTAATGTGGGTACACTTGGCTGACGTATGGCCAACGGGTCCCCTCATCTGTGCTGTGACTAAGTTCCACCCAGAAGAATGGGCCCCGGCCAGCTTGCTTTGTATGGTTCCCTCAATAGACCAGAAATTGGATGGCATTTCAATGGTCCAGGGTCACAATTCTTCTTTGTATTAAAGCAACATGGTCATTGTTGAGTTTCTGCCAGCAGGCTGTTGACACTTTACTGACAAGTGATGCTCTACCTACCTGCTCTCTCCCACTCGACCTCCGAATTCTCAGGGTTCCCTGTCCACCCACCCATGATCCTCCATAACCTGTCCTCTGAGTGTCTGGGACAGTGGCCCAAGGAGAGAGTAGGATGCATATAAGGGGTGATATCAGAGGGTGGAAAGGGGTCACAAGCTAAACAGGAAGAGGTGTGTGGGCTAAAAGAAGGTACTGTGAACTCATCAGAACTCAAGGCTTTCCGAAAGCAGATAAATGGCTGTCACTTTGCAACGACATGATGGGAGCAGAAATACTGAGAGGGGTTCTCAAGTCGGGAGGTGAGGACTGCCAGATTTAGCCGATAAAAACAAATGCTATCTGGTTAATTTGGAACTTCAGGTAAGCCACAAGTCTTTGTATTATTATTATTATTATTATTATTATTATTATTATTTATTATAATAAGTATGTCCTGTGTAATATTTGGGACATATTACTTTTCCCAGTGGATGTCCCAGGTCATATGTGGGACATACTTGTATTTTAAATAATTATTTGTTGCTTATTTCAAATTCAAATTTAATTGGGCGACCTGCATTTTATTTGGTAATCCTGATCCAGATCCTGTATTAAAAATATAATTAAATTAAATTTTAAAATGAAAAAACAAATTGTTGTATTAACTGCTACTGTATTAACTGCTCCCTTTTGTTCCACTTCATGCACAACAATGGAAAAAGAAAACGCTCTTCATCCTATTTTGTCTAACATTGATTGTTTTCCTTTTCTGTAACTTTAGTAAGCAGTCAGAATCATCATCCATAACAGTGTAAATGTGTTTAAATAGTCCTCATTTAAATTCACGGAAACATTTCACATTCGGTTATGTAATCTTCCACCCCTTCCCACTTCCCCTATCCACAGTGGGAATTCTGGCTGCCTTTTGCTACTAATTAGGACCAAGGCCTGGATTCAGTTCTTGTTTGCGCTATTTACTCGCATTTAAGGGGACATTTTTTGATCTGAATCCTGGTCGATCCCCTTGGAAACTCATCAGACAAAGAATATGCATGACTCAATGTGTTGGCTCTGCTGGAAAGCAGCTGAAAAGTGAACTTGTACTTATGGTATTCATGGTGCTAGAGGGGACCAGGCACTAGGCAAGACTGGAACTCATTCTTGACCCAATAGGCATGACACCATGTACTTCCCACCAAGCAGGAGAGAAAACATGCCCGCCTCAGCCTCACCCCCAAGGCTGGGAATGTCCTCAGACTTGACCCCCACTCCTCGTTCTGTGTTTCATCTTTGGTTAGAAACTTATTCTTAAATTTGATAACATAGTGCTTTGAATTTTCCTTTGTTCCTAGTCTAGGATAGGGTGCACTATTCATTCATTCATTCATTCATTCATTCATTCATTCACACAATAATTTACTGCAACAACTATTTAGTATTTAGGATCTCCCATGCCTAAGTGCAGAGGATGCCTCAACAAATGGAAAAGACACAGTTAATACAGCTAGGAATCTCACATTTAGCAGAGAGACTAACAATAAATGCTTGAGCCCATGCAAATATACTTAGCAGGTGGGGATCAATGCCCATAAAGAAATGTAAGTCAGAGTAAGGAGCATGGAGCCAGGAAGGACTGGGCCCTATTTAGGGAGAAATATAGTGTCTGCCTAAGTGCCTAGGTTTGGATTCTGTCTCAGTATCCACAGATGTGTGTGACCTTAGCTGAGTTACTTCAGTAGCCTGTGCCTTTGTTACATCATCTATAAAAATGGAGCTAGTAATAGTGCTACCTCATTGGTTTCTTGCGAGATTTAAATGAGTAAATATATGTCAAGAAGTTATGGTCTTGCCTGGCCCTATGAGTGTTGGCTGTTCCTGGCTCCCTTTGGCCTGATCCCACCCCTTTGCCTGAATGTGGCTGCAGAACCAATAATTTAAACAAGATGGCTAAGAAAGTGTAAAGATAGTTTCCAAATATGCTTGCACACATCTAGATAGACTTAACTAATATTTCTTTATTTAATGACATTTTACTGTGTTTGTGACTGAGAGAGATACTTCAGTGAAAGTCTAGAAACTTCTACCCCAGTTAACTGTCTTTAACTCTTTGTTTCTCTGGGTCTCTTGGGATCTCTTCCCCTTTATCACTGTTTCCTTGGCTCCGCTGCCCTCCTCAAAATTCCTGACCAGGAAACCCAAAAGATTAGAGACCGGTGGATGGGCAGCTGATGTGTAAATGTGTAAGCATCTCTGAGTCAGAGTGGCAGGAAGTGTGACCAAACAATTTATTAACCATGTGTTTTCTATCTCAGAGGTTAGATGGGTTACCTGCCAGCCCCTAATTATCGGGTGTGAAATATCTTTGTTACCTCAGGCTAGTGAGCTAAAGTTAAGACTTGATTCGTAGTAGTGATTGATGGAAAAAAGAAGGTCTTGAGGATTAGGGCAGCTTAGGGAGAGTGGAGACAGCTCTAGTGGAATGTTCCTCTGAAAGAAACATTATTATTATTGTCATTATTAAAAATCAATGATCTACATTGTTAAGAAGACCTATCCCTATATATATATATATATGTTTTTTAAATAATCAACTGATAAAAAACAAACAAACAAACAAACAAACAAGCAAAACAAAACTCATCCAGCAAGTAGTTATTGAGTTCCTATTGTGGGCAAAGTGCCAGGCCAGGCATCGACGAGGTGCCTGCCCCCTAGATGATGTCATCACTGGGTTTTCTTTTTGGTGTCAGTTGGTTTCAATCTGTACACTTATTTCTCATTTTCAACAATCAAGATGCTCCTGAAACACGATGTGTAAATCACATTTTAAAAACTTGAGTAATAATTAGTAACTTGCCCAATTTGTTTTATGTGTCCGTGGAGGATAATTTTTTGAGTTAGGGTCTATATGATCCATAGTTAAAGGTCTCGCTTGAATAGAGTTCTCAACCTGGCACTGATACCCTGGACTGACTGCTTCTCTGCTGTGGGGAGCTGTTCTGGGCACTTAAGAACGCGTAACAAGCAGGCCTGCCTCTATCATCTAGATGCTAGTAGTGACCTCCTGTCCCAGTGGAGACAACCAAAATGTCACCAAACATTGTGAAATGTCCCCTGCCGGGAAAATCATCCCCAGGTGAGAACCCCAACTACACAATAAAATACATGAATTTAAAAACAAGAGTAGGTAGGGGAAATATTCTCTTAGTGTCTCCATTAGAAAAATAACTCTCAATGAACAAAATAGCCCTTTGTTGTATTTAAATAAGTACACACACATATATCCTCAATAACCAAGTTCAATGATTATAAAAGCAGTCTTTATTACGATGAGACAGCATCACCCATCAATTTCAGAAATGTTTAGTAGTTGTTCTAAATTACAGCCATCAGTGTGGAATGTTTAATTGTCCAATAAAAAGAAAAAGTCTCTACATATGTCATCAATTTTATCACTCATAAGTCACAGCCCAACTCTTGACAAATCTTTAATTTTTTAGTTCTTCCCCCTGCAGCTTTCTGAGCCATTTGGAAAGAGGATTTACACTGGAATGAGAGAGCTGGTGGCAAGGGTACTATATGCACAGTTTCGTGTCCTCCTATGTCTTCCAGCATTTGACCTTTCACAACCACAGCTTCCTGTTCCCTCACCCCCGTGAAAATAAAATCCCTCAGAAAACTCAAGATATACTTGTATAACTATGGAGAATGTAGAATATGACATTGGTGTTGCTTACCTAAACCTAATCATTGCCTGCATCTTAAATAGTCTTTAATTACTGGAGCACTACCACAAATGTTTCTCTTAAACGAATATTCCATTATTACATGACACCTGGTAATGGAAGTTTTACTGTTTACTGAAGTCAGTCAACAGTGAAAATTAACTCAGTTGTACTCAGCTTGGTGGAACTAATGGCAGAAGACCAGTTAATAAAACCAACACATTCCAATTGTTTGATATAAGAGGTTGTTGAGAGTGTGACTTTTTTTTAAGGCCATTTAATTACATACCCTGATGTCTTCACTCAGCCATTCTCTAAAATATATTTTCCCAATTTCAGCATCTACCCCTTCTCTACTCTCAATTAGCTATTGCATTGGGCCTTCACTTCCAAGCCTCATAAGTAATAGTAACTTAATTTTCCAAGCCATAAATCAGGTAGACTTATGCTCCACAGCACATGTTCCATTTGTTTTTAATCAGGGGCAGCCTGGTGCTCAGAGGTTGGAAGCTTTATTTCAGAGAGCTCCTATGTATTTTGGAGGGAAAAATCTTTTAGCTTTCTAGAGTTCCCTTTGTGAATGTTTAAGTATTCTTTTGACAAAAGTTGGAGTATCTACAGCATCTCATATAGAATCCTTCTATAATCCACTGACCTATACACATTCCCTTCTACCTCAGCTCTAAGATTAAAAGAAACATTTAACACCATTCTTATACTTATGCATTCTCCTAATTTTTAATGTCATACTTTCAAGTGAAATCTAGTTGCAAGGAAAACAGTCACAAGGAAGGGAGTTAAGAGATGCTAGATTTCTAGAAACCATTTCAATAAAATGGTTCTAGGAAACAGCAATACCATTGGGGTAGTTTATGCTCACTATTGTCTCAAGAAAGAAGAACCACACACACACACACACACACACACACTCACTCACTAATCTGTTAGTTTATAAAGATTTAGCGTTCCTAGCACACTGTTTTATGACTGAAGATTTCTTAGCGACATTTTCTATAACCTCCTTACTTTATGTATAAGGAAAGAGGAAACAAATGCCCAGAGGAGTTTTAAACCTAGACAACAGCCACATGCCTATTAGGGCAGAGCTAGGATCAAAACTCAGTTATTTCATGTCCTTTGACCTTGGATCTAAAATAAAGTCCAATAAGTATTTAGTCACTCAGATGACTTATCCACCCGAGCCATCTATCCAAGCCATCCAAACACTTAGAAGTTTCTTTATTATTCACCAACATTTACTTCTTCATCTCGATATGTTGTATTAATATTAATAATGTCAAGAGTCAAGAGGAAAAGTTTAAAAGCTATCAGAGTAGAAAAAAATAAAGAAGACCTACAATAGATGAAGAATTGTATTGACATAAGAGTTTTCATAAACATTGAATGTAAGAATATGTAGGCATTTTAAATACTGGTGGAAATTTACCTTTTAAAATGCTGAAGGAAAATTTCTTGTTAAACTTCTGTAAATATTCTAAGTTGCAAGAAGATATATACTAGCAATAAGAAAGATGAAAAACCAAGAGGAAATAATGAGACAGAAAAATCAAAGGTGAGCAAAATTATTAGGAAATCTTAATGCTAAGTTTAACAAACTTTCATTAAAACAACAACAACAACAAAATAAATACCTGAAATTAATTTCCAGAATACATCAATGAGGAACTTAATGGGGGTAGAATGGGGGGATAGAAGAGTAGAACATCATTCAGTGTATTTAGTATTTAGTGTTACTGCGGGTATACAGAAGTAACTATGCTTGTAAGCCAATTTGTAGAACAATTTTTTAGAATTTACTAACATGTAAAATGTGCATTTTCTATAACCTGGCAATTCTTCTTCTCAGATGTTACCCCAGAAGAACATGCATCTGTGCATAAGAATGCATACCTATCCAAGGATTGCTAACCGTTGCTTACAATAGTGAAAAACAAATTAGCATCCACCTAAACATCTTTCAGTCAGGGAGGACACCAAAAAAAATCTGGGAAATAACTGGTCTATGGAATCCAAAGGGGTAATTAGAAAAGCAAAAAGCAAATGAGACATATATTTTGGTAAAAAAAAAAAATGCAAGTTGCATTTCCAAAGCAAATATAAATGACTGGATTTCATGTAGATTTACCTGTACGTTAAGTTTTACATGAATTGTGTCATTCTCTGTATGTAAATGCACAGAATCACATGTGAATTAGCCTGAGTTTTACATCATCCATGCCAAACATGCTCTCCAGTTAGTGTCACTGAATGAGTCATATGCTCATTTATCCATTTTTTCATCAAATATATTTGAACACCTTTGTTATGCCATGTCGTATACTAAGACATAAAAATGTGGTCTATGCTCTTCTTGTGCTTATTTTATTTCATGTAACAGAAGCCAAACTATTGGCTTATAATGTCAGCAGTTTATAATAGGACTCATATGATAAAAGAAGTGAGTGTAAAGGAAGATACAACCAGAGTGGAGGGACAAGCAGCTCCATTTGAAGGGCTTTGGAAGACCTCACAGAGGAGATTACCGAATGGCTTGGTCTTTGAAGGAGAAGCTCTCTGCTAATACCAGAAATGCAAGAAGAACATTCCAGAAAGGGTACTAGAGTAGTCAGGGGAATATTAACACAGAGGTACACAGCATGGATAGGAAAATGCAAATATCCTAATGTATGTAAAGAGCATATATTAAAAATTTTCCCATTTTACAGAAAAAGCATAGTCACTCAGAAAAGAAACCTAATTAGATGTTTGTTTTCAGAAAGATAACTGGATAATTTGGAAGACAGAGATGGTAGAGGAAGAACACTGGCAAAGATTGTAAAAGAATCCAAGTGAGGGGAAGATGGGATGGCTCAGTGGGTTCAGCTCTCACTTTGCAGCCCTGGGGACTGAGGATTGAATCCCGGCCCCGGCCCATGCGGACCCATATGCTGAGCTGGGGAGTGCCTCCAGTTCAGTTCTCACTGGGGTGAGACCCCAGCCCAGTTCCTGCCCTGTGCAGCCCTGCGCCCACCTGTGGAATGAAACTATGTGGAAAATCCAATGATGTGCAACTATGGAGACTGTCCTGGGCCCTCCCCCTTCTCTCTGTCTCTGTCTCTATCTCTGTATCTTTCTCTCTGTCAAAAACAATAAAAAATCTTAAAAAAAAAAAAAAGAATCCAAGTGAGAGATAATGAAAGGGTCATAGAATTGGAGAAGAGGAAACTGATTTAAAAGAAACTTCAGAATTTTCAGGATGAACTGGAAAAAATGTTGTCATTTAATTTGGGGGCACTTTTCAAGTTATTTGATTTTTTTTTTTTTTTTTTTGGTCTACTCAGTCATTTTCTCTTTTTTGTTCCAGTTTCCCTAGGGATGATGGGATCTAATGAAGACATTAATGAATAATGGGTGGGCCAGAGGCCTCTTCTTGGTGACTAATGGTTTCACAGACCTTCATCTGAAGACACAGCTGTACATACTGGCAGGAGGGGACAGTAATGCTCAGCGTGGCTAAATGCCAGCTTGGAGAAAACTCCCTACCAGACGTCCTGAGGAGCCCAGGGGTCTCTAATCCCAGCTCTAACGACATCCAGGGAATACACACCCACAAACAGATGCCTCTAGCCACAAGGATGGGGACTCCTGTAATTGGTTACATTGGCATCGAAGGCCTTACCACAAGTTGGCAGAGGCCGGTCACACACAGAGAGAGACGTGTCTGTGGGCATGACCCTCTCCAAAGCCATGGTCTCCAAGCTGTTGGTGGCAGCTCAGGGAGGAGGGACTGAGTGAGAGCTCTGGAGTCACAGGAGGGAGTCTTGGAAGGGCTGAGGTTTGGTTGGTATTAACACCCCAGCTTTGGCCACTGTGCTAAACCTCAGAAGGGAGAATTATAAGGCTGGACGTGTTACAAGAAAAGACCTCCTGGGGACAGAGCTTTCCATTCCTCTCCTGGACGTGTGGACCCTGACCTTCATGTTCTGATGCTCCTCTCCCCAGTCCCCACTGCCAGACTGCAGTGGGCCAGAAAATGACAGGGAAATCACCAAAAACAAAGCTATTCTTTATTAGTGCATGGAAAACCGGCTGAGTTTACTACCTCTTAATAAAGTTTAAAATTGTTATAAAAGAAAGGTCAGTTATTGGTGCTGTGTGTGGTTAAAAAAATTTTTTTTATCCCAATAACCTTACTCCCCTCTGGCTTTTGCCATCCTGGGCAGGGGCAGACAGGGCAGCTCTTACACACAAGGCAGACCCACATGCAAGTCTGGGTGATGTCTCTGTGGGGCTATGTATGCTGTTAGTACATTATCCCCACACGGGGGACGATTCCAGGGCTCCGCTGAAGAACAGAGATCCAGGCTCCCAGAACTCACACCCTCACCCTTCCCTTGGTCCCCTGCAATCAAACATCCCAACACACAACATACCTAACTTTTCCTTTTCATTCTCCTCCTTACTACGTCCACTTTTTGCCCTCCTGTGTCCTGCTTTTCTTTGACTTTCCTTTTTCCTGTTTTTTCCTGTCTCAGACTGATGGTAGACACTGAAAGAGTGAGGACGGATGGACTAGCTCACTGATTTCTCCCGGCTGCCCAGTGCGTGGGTTTTCAACAGAATATGCGAACGAAACAGAATGTGTGTGTGTGTGTGTGTGTGTGTGTGTACATAAGAGGTGAGTGCCTGTGAGAGTGATGTTAGTGGCAAGCAAAATACAGTATTTGGAAAAAATAAAACACAAACAGATCTGACTGAAGACAGTTTTGCTTTCTGAGGGTAATTTATATCGGGGAGACAGCAACTTACAAAGACTGGGGCTTGGTATGTGCTTAAGTGATCACGCCAGCCAGTAATACCACCTTTGCTTCTGTTAGTGTTTGGAAAGCTAACATGGACCAGAGCATTGATGTAGGGGGTGGAGGGCTATTTTGCATAAGAAACAAATCAACAGGTGGAGGAAGAACTAGAGGCTGGCCATGCAAGAAAGAAAGAAGTAAAGCACAGGGCAGTGGGCTGAGATACCAGACACAGAGAGAGAGCCAGTGAGAAACTTCCTGCCATGAGATCAGCAAATGGAATTTTAAGGTAGGGACCTGCTCAGTTGGTTCCCACCGTGTCTCCCAAGGAAGCTACCTTGTTTCATTGTTTCACTTCAGATTTTCTTATGCCCTGATTTTGCAGAACTGGCTAAGGATGGTGGTAGTTGGGGAAAGTCAAGGCAAGGGAGATGTGTTTTCAACTTTGATTTTGGGCAGGGAAAAGAGAACACTCAAGAGAGACTTAAAATGAAGTTCAGGAAGAGTAGGAGCTTAAAGAAGTGACTACAGGAAGCATGAATTCCTTCAGAAACCCCACCTTTTTTAACAGAGAGGTCCTTGCCTCTGTCATAAGATAGAGGATGGGGGCAATTTATGTAGATATGCATCAAAAAGGTGTCCTTACGAAGCTGAAGGACAGGGGACAAAGTTTTTCTGTTTCTCATGACCCAGTAGAATACGGGGGTGAGCTGAGCTTTCTACAAGGTCCTGAGTGGATGAAAAGGACCCCAAAATATATGGAAAATATGGAGAATAGGGTATAAGTAATAAAAATAAAAATAAAATAAATAAAATAAATTGGGAATGCCAGTTTCTGGTAATGATTTGTTTTCACAGTAACTGAGAACTCCCTTAAACCTGCGATTAATCACACATTTATGGTGAGGGTAAGCTGGGAGAATTAGGGGGCTCGTTGGGACCTGCGTTATTAGTGCAGCTGCTTTTCATTGACGAGATCTGAGTTCAAATCTCAACCAATGTTACAAATGAAAATGTCATTTTGAAAGTTAATTAGCTCCGTGCAATAAATACTGGCTACTTGATTGATGTACCTAAAAAATCACTACCCAGAAAAAAATTATATATATGGCCCGTTAGGAGAGTCAAGCCAGTCAAAAAGTCAGACGTTATTTAAACAATTTGCTTTTCTTAATAGTCCAACCACCTGCAAGTAAATAGAATTTATTAAAAGAAGGTGGAGTTTCTAGTAGCCGGAGCATGTGAAAGAATGTCTGAATGTATTAAGAACTGTATAATTTTGACGTAGAAAAAAAGTTTTTAAAGTCATCTATTCTAATCCTTGGGCTTTTTTTTTTTTTTCCTTTTTAATTGAAGAGGGAACAGAAACTTGGCAAGTGAAACTACTAGCTTGAGTCACCCAGTTAACTGGTGGGGGAAGCAGGGTGGGTTCCAGGTGGCCTTGCCGTTCCACGTGTTCTCTGGGTCAATCCCCAGGACTCTTTGATTGGTTCTCCCCTCGCCGCCCTCACACTTCGTCTCTCCCCATAGCTCATCCACAGGACCTTTTCTTTGGTGTGTTTTGTGCTTCAGAAGGTTCTGTCTTCTTCTATTAAGGACACTCAAAACTTACTTTCCTGGCACATCCTTTTTTTTTTTTTTTTTTTTTAAATGAAAATGCTTCTATCAGTGTAGTTACTCTTATACCCACAGATAGAAAAAAATCAACAATACACACAACGGTGTTCCCTTCACACTAGGTGTCGTAAAACTGAATTCAGAGTGAATTTGGCCAAAATTAGAGAAGTGAGAGATTTACGTTTAGAAAATCTGTGAAGAGCTCTGTCTGGACTGGTGAGGCAGATGTTACGTGTTGGAGAGGTCTCAGATTGCTTTGCTTACATGTTAACGAATTAAGATGCTCCTGATTTTGAAATGACATCTTTTATGTGGCATTTCATCTGGTGGCAACATGACTTTCTTACTAAGACTGTTAAAGGCAGTTCTCGTGAGAGCTCAGGGAGAAAAGAGGAGAGTGACCAAGGAAGCCTCTTGTCTTTGAAAGGGTACATGTATCACCACGAACAGATGCTGAAAAAACTATGGTGTCAAAGGCCTGTCTGGGGAGATCCGAAATGGCAGGGAGGAACACGGTATTAGAGCAGGCTGCAGGAAAGGCGATCCTTGTTGTAAAGTGGCGAGGGGGTTGGCTGAACTGCGCTCTAGTGTTGTGTGGAAGGTAGCACTTGTGAGGGATGAGATCAGATATTTAGCTGAAGAGATTTATAAGTTAAGTGTTGAAGGTATGGCTTGGTTCCCCCTTACAGTGAAATTCAAGGGGAGAAAAGAATTTGTAGGCATTGTGAAGCAAAAAGGAACCAGAACTTAAAGATCTGAAAAATTCTCGGCCTAGCCATGTTGCAAATAATGAAAAAGCGTGTTCTGAAGGGAGGACCCAGGCTCTTTTCTGGAGACGTCAGGGCAGAATCCACTTCCTTGCTTGTCCCAGTCGGGAGTGCCTTGTAGCTGTAAGACTGAAGTCCCATTTTTCTCACTGGTCTTCTGCTGAAGGCCCTGCTCTGCTTCTGGGGGTGTTGGGGTGGTGAAGAGTCGGGGAAGCACCCTCATCCAGCATTGTGCTGTCTTCCCCATTTTCCACTCCAGCAATGGGAGAGAGTCCCCTTCACGCTTGGAATCTTTCTTGTCTCTTCTTCCATTATCTCATCTCTCTGACTGAGTTTTCTGTTTTCCTCTCCCATTTTTTATGAATTCATGTGATTAGACTAGGTCTTCCCACATAATGTAGGATATTTTTAGGTTTATAACCTTAATTCTGTTTGCTAAATTCCTTTCCTTTTTCCATATAATGTATTACATTCAAAGGTTTCAGATACTAGGGTAAGGACATTTTGGGGGTGCTATTCTGCCTATCATGGAGATGAATATCCATCAAAATTTTGCTTTTTGTGTTTACCATTTATAAAATAGTAATTATTGCATATAGTTTGGCTGAATTATATGACTAAGAACTGTAGACATAACTCAATCCACAAAAGATTTATGGTCAAAGGAAATAAAACAGGTTTTAAAATTAAAAATTAAATTTTGTTGTAGACAAGCATCGAAAAACAATAAAATTGTAGAACTATAAAATATATTACATTAGGATAAAACATGGAATATATAGAAGAAGAGGCATAAAAATATAAATTCAAAGAGAAAAAAATACAGTTTCTAAATCTTAAAGAAGATTATTTTTTTTAATGAATGATGGTGGATTTTAAATCATTCTTGAATTTAGATAATGTTAAAAATGTAAAAGTAATAGTTTTAGTTTTAGATGTCAATATTTATAGTACTGCAACTATTCAAAGTTAAGAATGAATAATGTTAATATAAGCTATGTAGATGTAAATTTAGAAAACTTTTTTATTGGTAAATGAGCAAAAAATGGCAAAGTTAATGTCAGAGTACACATTTCCTTTTTTATTAAAACTTAAAGCAACTTTAATTAAAACTTGAAAACTTTGGGATTTTTTGGCAGTCTGATGGGAAAATAACATATAATGTTTATTTAATTTCTATTTCTTTTCCTAATTGCCTGATCATACACTTTATCTACTTTTCAATCAGCTGTCTCTCGTTTTATTGTAGATACTCCTTTATATTTCTTTCCATGTTTTATTTTTCCAGTGTGTCCTTGTTTTTAAACTTTATTTCCTTTTTAACTTTAGATTTTTTAAAAATTTAATGCATTCAAATAGATTTATAATTTCTTTGATAGCTTTTGCTTTTTTGTTTCTAGTTTACCAAGAATTTTCTTATTGTAAGGTAACATTTTAACACTTCCTTTTTTTAATGGTTAAGCATTCTACGTTTATATTCAGATTGTGGGATCTAACTTAACTTTCTATCTCTACTGGCCAGCCAGTTATAACCATGTATTCTGTAATTAATGTTTCCCCCACTGTTTAAAATGCTTCGAATACCATGTACATGCTGATTCTCAAATGTACTTCTGGCCCTAGTCTCTTCCCAGAGGTCCAGATCTTTACAGCCAAATATCTTTTTAAATGTCCCCTTTTGGATGATTTCAGATATGTTGGAATAAATGTGTCTAAACACAACTGATCATAATGCTGAAGAATACCTACTAAGTGGGAGTCACATTAGCAGGCATTCTGCTAAACACTATAAGGATGATTTCACATAAGGGTCCTGCGACACTCATTTCTATTTTATACTTTATGGAAACAGCAGCCATGAAAGTTGAAATATTTATCCAAAGGGATGCTGATGGGTTTGAACTTGGGCAGCCAAGGATGCATTCTCTCTATTACTGGGCTGTACCGACCTTTCTCTGGGGGCCTGATTTCTCACAGGACTCACCCCCAGGGTCCATTACTTCAGATGATTGCAGTACTATCCAACCACCCCAAGCAAATGTCCAGCATTACAGATTCAAACTCCAAAATCTCTCTCAATCGTATCTACTTAAAACCTTGGGTTGCCTCTCAATGTCCTCATGATACAATCCTACTCCCTAAAGGAACCTACTCTGCTCTGTGGATCTAGCTCCTTCCTGTCTCTGTTAGGCCACTTCCTTCTCACTTGCTAAACACTAACCCCTTTCCTTTTACGGAGAACAGCCTTGCTCCCTTATGCACTCAAATGATCCCCACCCATCCTTTGGATTAATGGACCCTAACACACCAGATAAGTTTATGTCCTCTCTTGCATGTGGCCATAGCTCTCGATTAGAATCTCTTTTTAATTCACTCCCCACTCACAAAACACATTCTCATTCCTCCTTCACACCAATTTACTTCTCTATAGGTCAAATTTTATTATAGTAAACTTTAGGAGGTTTCTCAACTTTTAAATTTGTATTGAAGTCAATTATTTCAATGGTCACTTTTTAAATTATTAATATTATTTTTTAAAGTGGTTTCAGATCCAAAGAATACTTACTGAGAACTAAAAATCTTCCAGGATTTTGATTTAGACATTTTCATTCATAATGTCTCATTTAAGTTATTGGACAATTAGTTTTTGTGTGAAGAGGTGTTCCCCTCTGGAGAATGATCACCACCCTCAATTTCTGCATGCTGAAAACTCCACATGACAGGGAGATGCGATTGTAATTCTTGAAGGGTCGCTAACCACAATGCCCCTTTGAAAAAACCACTAAGTAGTTTCAAGGGCAGTGGTGACCATTGAATAATCCCAGAAGTTTGTACCTTGAAAGAAATAAGGCTAGGCCTAAAAGAAAGTAGGCTGATGTTTCAAATAGAAATTCAAAGTAAACTCATAGTACTTGAAACCATATATTTCTACACTATAAATGCTCTTTAATGCCAGGCAGATTGTCTAAATCGCTTGTCTCCCTCCTTCAAATTCCTGATCAAGACACATTTCCGGAGTAATTTCTTTGTATTCAGTTTACTCCCATAGCGTTAAGTACCATTAGGCACCCTAACTTAGGCATTATTCTGCCCAATCTTAAATGCATCTCAAATCTATCCAGTCCTCTCCATTCCTAGTGCCACTGCATTAATTCAGGCTTGCATCATTTTCTCCGTGGATTATTGTAATTGCCTCTCCTCTGCCTAAACTGCCTTAAGTCTTGTCCCTTTCCCTGTACCCCTTACAATTTATTTTCTACGTTGCCTGAATAATCTTTCTTAAATGCATGCCTGAGCATGTCATTCCCTGCTTAAAATCCTTCAATTACACTCAATTGCATTCATAATACAATCCAAACTCTTCAGCAAAAGTCACTTGAAATCCTTCCTGGAATAAGGCGGGGGGTGTGACTACAAACATGGATACACGTTTACATGGATTACTCAGCATGGCACATAGGAAAGACCTTTTGTAGCCTGGGCTATGTTCCTGCAGCCTTTCACCTCTCACCCCTCCTACACCCCAGGCACCCAGATGTGCCCGCATGCCTGTGACTGCACTGCATTACTGCTCCCTCTGCACAGAATTCGCGCCCCTCTAGTTCCGCCTCATCCCTCACGGGGAGCCTTCCCTAGGAGTAGGTTTCAGACCCTCTTCCAGATTCATCCAGCAGCTTCTCTGTCATACACTTCTCCCATGTTTGTATCAGTTTACTTGTCGACCATCAGGCTGAATTTATGGAGAGTAGGAAGCAGCATTGTGTGTGGCCTTTGGTAGGCATCCCCATTCAGACGGACAGTTGTCTCATTTGCTTTGAAATGCCACATCCTCCTCCCCACCCCCCACCACCACTCTGAGGCTCTTCTATAATCAATCACACGTTCTTTATCACAGGCTCCTAAATGAAAGCAGGGAGACTGTCTGGCCCAACCCAGACTTCTAGTACAGAAACTCTTTCTCTTACACTCGCACTGGTGGTCATCCAGCATCCGCCTGACACTGCGGCCCAAAGCTACTGCAGTTTACCATTCCCAGCGGGCCTCCAGTGACTTTTCATTGACTTCAGTCAGTCATTTCCTGAAAGTACTTTGGGGAAGGCTAGTCTCTGGTTTTTGTTCTTCCAGAAGTATTGAATTTACATAATTGTGAAATAGGGAAAATATGTCTTGGGCAATTGCTTATTTCCCCTTTTGGTTTTCCTGATGTGCTTCTCCTGTCAAGATCCTCAGTGCCCTGACCTGCCCCAATTTCTTTATTCCCACTTGGTTTCCTTCCATTTGGATGGTGCATGGGGTTTATATTTTACTTTCTTATATATAAATCTTTAGGACCTTTGCTCCCTTGGAAACACTGAGAATAGAAAAATTCATAAGTAAGTGGTTGATGATTAGTAACAATTTAAATCTCTGTCTACATGTTCTATATTAGTCGATTTTGCTACTTTAACCCAGCGAAATAAACTTGTATTGGTGAAATTCTGGACATCAGAAATGGACTTGTGGGGATTTTACAGGTGTTGGGGTTGCGGTTTGTCTTCTCAGCCTCCTTGTAAACATGCTGGCTGGGTTTCCATCTACTCTACTTAAGCACGGATTTGTGACACTGCATCGGTTTGCTATACAGTAGAAACAATTCAAACGAGAGCATCTAATAAACAAGCTCAGGCCTGATTGAAAGTCATGGCCAAGTGCATGAGATCTAATCTGACGGCGGGAGCACGGCACAAAGGCTGGGGTGGCAGAGACACTCAGGCACTTGGGTGATGGCTTTCTGGTTGTCAGAGGCTCCTCCCAGGACCTAGTTTGAAGACCCAGGGGTGAGACTGACTTATGGAGGAAAAAGGACCATATCCGATCAAGGGGCTGGTGGAGAAGTGGGAGGAGTTTCTGCAGTTTAGAAATCCGTTGATGCAGCCAGTACCATTGCTCCTCAGGACATTTTCTGCAGTTGGCTTTGATCAGAAGTTTTACAGTCTTCAGACCCCTTCCACTCTCAGGGCCGCTTCACCTTAGCTGGTTGTGAGGTGATTTTCCACACTGATATGGGCTCTGGCACGGCTTCCCTGCCAGGCACTCCTTTTGGCTGCCAAGACCCCGAGGGCTCCACTCCATGCTATTGTATTTCTTCCCTGGAATGACTGAGGGAGAGGCTTCATGGGAGCCTCTGGCTGGGCTGGGACAGCAAG
This sequence comes from Craseonycteris thonglongyai, assembly GCA_004027555.1. Lineage (NCBI taxonomy): Eukaryota > Metazoa > Chordata > Mammalia > Chiroptera > Craseonycteridae > Craseonycteris > Craseonycteris thonglongyai. Next base: position 5,028 of record PVKE010023516.1, on the reverse strand, counting down.
ACTCATTCCTGGGTCTTTGTTTCAGCTTGAAATATACCACAAATTAATTGGGCCTATGGAGGTAATTAAGATAGTCACTTGGATTGTGTGCTGTTCCTCTGAAAATTTTCGGTAAGCTGCCAGGTCTAAGCTTGGGGTATTGAAATGTTAATGATCCATGGCCTCTAGAAGAAAAACCTTTCCTCTGAATGGAATTCATAGCTAAAAGAAAACGCTGAGACAGGTTAGCACTCACTCTGGGCTTCACATACTCCTCTCAATAATAGCACAACATTTAGCATAACATACATCTCAGTGCCAAACTTTCTGCAGACTTCTACAGTTATAATAATGATTTTTGGTCTCTAAAATGATCTTGTAGCAGAGAGAGAAATATTCTGGAGTGTTTTCTAGATCTGCAATCAGAGAAGACTGAACTTGGAGCAGAAACACATAGTTTGAGCAAACGGGAGTAACCTGCAGGCAGAGTGTTAGAAAGGGGACACAGATAAGTGGAGTAGGGTAGCCAGAGTCCTTTGGCATTCTCTGCTGGTGGTGAAGATCCTCAGCAAAAGCATGTCTGTGCTGACAAACCAGGAGACTGTCTCCTCTGCTACTAAGAAGAACCAATGGTATTTTCCAGTCTGCACATTTTATCAGACACAGGTTTCCTGTTTCTCACCTTAATTCCTTTTTGGATGCACATGCTTCATTTTTGGTCTTAATTTCGATGAACGGGTTGCCTGATCCTTATTCTTCATTGATCCCTTAGATTTAGAAGTCAACTTGGGAAGGTGCCCTACCTGACTTTGTGAGTTGCCACCATAGTAGATCAGAGGAGGACCCTAGTCTGCCTCTTCCATAGGTGAGTGTTCTTTGATTGCACACTGAAGCTTTTCTGTTTGCCCTTACAATTAAAATCACTGTTGGTTGGAGAAGAGTATTAATGTGAAAATTTTAAAAAAGCATTGTTGAGTTATAGATAAATATTTTTTTCCACTACCGGTTTTAAATCTCTTTAAATAAATGTTTGTTTTTAAATGGACCAGGGAGTGGGAAAGTTTGCAATTAAACATATAATAAGTAGTTTGAGCTAAGCAGAGCAGACCAGTGTTATCTACAGGTGCAATAGTGTTTGATATACAGTTGGAAGGGAAAGCAGGAATGAAGGATAAGGTGTAAGAAACTCCAATATGGCCCCCAACCTTCTATCACCATATTCCTACGCAGACACGAGGCAGGCGGTTACTTTCTGGAGAATACCGAACAGAACTAACTGGGAGCCAAGATTAATGTCCTTGCTTATATTTGAAAACATGGGACCTGGGACATTTCTGGATCTACTATGGTGACCAGTTCTCTATAGGGACATCCTAGCAGCAGATTTATTCTCAGAAAGCTGCTTGGGAATTCAAAGCTATGCTGAGGAGAGTATATTATCCAAAGGTTAATACAAGACAGTGTTCTGGAACAGTTATCTGGAAATGCTTTGACCCTCTGGGGTCGTGCTTTTAAGCTTTGTTGGGCAAGACCAGAGCAGCCCTTGGCTGAGGTTGGTCTTACCCTGCTTACTCTCTACCTGATGACTTGTGAACTCTGGCTGGTGGGAGCAGAAACTACTCCTGAGGCCTGGTGAGCTCTAGAGACTGTACCTTCTAACCTTTGTAGGTGTTTTTCTTCCTCAGCTCCTGGAAGTGTTATGAAAAGTATGCACTGATCAGCCATACTGCAGCTGTGCTCTGTACACATCTACCCTGCTCTCCTGAGGGTTCTGCCCAGTAAGCTCTAGCGACCTTGACCTTCCCAGACAATGTTTCTATTTCCTCAGTGTAAGGAGTTGCTAAACTCCACCTGGGTCCCCCACCTTCTCTCCAGGAAGTAAGCTGGGTACACTGTGGGGCTCCCCTTGTTGTTTCCCTTCTCTTGGGGTACACAGGCCTTTGTTGACTAAAGTCGAATGTCCTCAGAAACACTATTTATGTATTTTCATCCCAATTAAAAAAATCTATTCCAGGTGGGAGGGTGCGTAGGTTACGTCTACTCCATCTTGGCCAGAAGTAGAACTCAACATGTAAAAATGTGATGAAGTTAGAATTCCATTAAAAAAACATGGTCCACACATTCCATGACAAAGCTTCCACGGTTTGCGTGGAAGAGAACCAACGTGGGCTCTCGTAGTAGTTTTAGCTAGAGAGCAGTCTTCTCTCTCTTGTGTCCAGGTTGCTGTTTTTTTAGGAAATTATAATTTTAGTTCAGGTACATCAATGACGTTGAGAAAAAAAAAAAAAAAGGAGACAGGGATCCTCCAGCGAAGACCTGGGTGCTTTTTCCAGGCCACGCATTTAACCTCTTGTGTCCCTGCTTTCCTCCTCTGTGGGTGGAAGTGGATTCTCTGCACTCGGCTCTGTCAGTATGAGGACTAACCACTTAGAAGAAAACTAGCACAGAGCCCAGTTCATCCTAATTTTCAGAAAATATTAATGTATTCTTATGTGCATCAGTGAAGGCAATGCAGTGATGCACCGACTGTCTCCTCTTCGTGGTCTGGTCAGAACCTACTGTTTGTGGTGTTGACATAAACTATTCTGTAGTGACTACTGCTGGCTCCTGGCGCAGAGTACGTTTCAGCGCTCCATGGCTCACTAGCAACCACAGCACATGGCTTGGCACACCCAGACGGCGGACCGGCAGGGAAGAGGTCTGTCTGTCACACTGAGGCCTCGGTGGCTTTCCTGTTGGAGAGTCCCAGGCCCAGCCCCGGGGGAGGAAGTGGACTGCTGCCTGTGGCTTCTCCAGCTGAGAGAGGGCCAGCGGCTGGAGACACGTCCATCGCAGATCAGCTGCTTTAGCAGCTAATTCATGGGACGGGCTACGCGTGACATGTGGAAAGTTCCTGAGTGAGCAACGCTGCAGTGAGAAGCTGAATAACATCCGTACGCTACCTGTCACATCGTTTATGCTCACTTCTCTTGGCCTGGCCTCAGCACACCGCATAAATCTACAGCTGCAGAAATCGAAATCTCATATAAAATTGAAGGATTTATTTTGAGGTATTGAAAGGTTTATAGCTGAAAAAGTTAAAATTTGCCGAATCGGCATCTGGAAGACTCTCCTGCCCCTCTTGGCTCTCCAGTTCTGTTGTCTGAATTCCTGTCTCTATAGGGAGACAAGGAAGCCAGGGGAAAGGAGTGACGTGGATGGAATTGTCCAGACTTTACCTGCTCTCGGCTTTGGCGGCTTCATATTTCAACCTAAGTAGCCCTTGAAAGCTGTCATTATGATGCTAAGACCCAAACACACAAAAAATAAAACAATAGCTCCATTCTGCTCTGATGCCTGATTGCATTTTGGACTCCAGAAACTTCCATCAGCTCTCACCACATATTTTAGAGTGCAGCGTTAAGTTTTCAGTGCCCTCTCCCCTGCATCTTTACTGCTTTGGTGGGAATCAGCTGGAAGCTGGCTTAGGTCTTTAGTTATCACACAGAATAAAAACCGGAGTTATTACTCCTGTATTTAATCCAGTGTTCAGCATTTCCTCCTCTGGGGACCACAGATCCTCCCTAGTGACCTAGATTTCTGGCTTACAGTCTGGTTCATTTCTTGGGCTAAGAGGGATAGCACTTTAAATTTTAGAATGCCTGCAGATGGATGGGGTATCTACATTTAAAAATAATAATGATAAAATAACTGTACGTACATGCAAAATGCCATTAAGACAGAGTGTTGGAAGGCAGTGTGGTATGCTGGTCAGACTAGTAAGCAGACACCCAAACCCTTCAGCTCTGGTTCACTGACTTCTACTCTCTTGAGGGGGAAAATTACTGGCCTTCATTGTTCCATTTGTAGTGGGTGAAATAGCCAGTCTGCAAATTAATAATCACACATGCCTTATCTATCTTCCAGGGATTTTGCAAAAAATTAGTGAGAGAATACAAGCAGCCTTTAAAGCTGTAAAGATCTAATACATATCAGGTGAAAACGAGTAACTGAAATGCCAAGTTGGCTGTTGCTCTCCTTACCTCTTCCTGCCTCTCCCCAAATCATCAGCTGTCCCATCATCCTTTTCTCCAGCCCTCCCCAATCCATGAGATGAGGAAGTGTCCTTATGTGAAGGCCACTAGCGGTCCCTAAGCTAGTACAACCTTTCCTACGTATTTCGGCTGCCATTTTAGCACTTCCCATGTTCACTGAAATCATTTCAGAGGTGTGTTTGTGTTGGATCGGCCCTGACCCCAGAGTACAGTAGCAGCCGGACGTGACAAGTGCACAAGGCCTTTAATCTACAAATGAAAAGTCTAGAACTGGCCCCTACTCTGGAGGTCTCTGCTAGGAACAGGCTCACTTTTAGTTGAAATACAACTATTTGGGGTCCTCCACAGGAGAAGCGGCAGCTGAACTGTGCAGTTCCTAAAAACTTGGGGTGGGGGTGGGGGTCACTAATACTGTTTTGTAGGCATGCATGTCTGAACTCGGCAGGAGCGTCTTGTTTTCTGAAATCTCCCTTATCCTGCAAGAGAAATCATTTTTACCTCTCTCTGCTCAATGCCAGTTCCAACAGCTGTAACTATTTCATTTTTAATTTGCTCCTTGCAGCCTTGCCTCTGCTTAATCCATTAAGACAACTTTGAATGTTCCCGGCTCATATATTTATAAAGGGGGGGAAAAATGAAGGGAAAAGACGTTGAAAAATGGTATCTAAATTGTAGCCAAATGTACTCAGAACTCTCCTAGGTTAAATTGCAAATAATTTTCTTTCAAACATCACAAACACTCTCTCTAACTTAACTCAACAAATTGGACCGAGGGGTTTCATTGCTCTAGGAAACATGATTCATTCTCTTTTTCTCTCCGTCTGTTCCTCTTTCTGTCTCTCCCTTCTCTCGCTTTCTTTCTATAAATTTTATGCTGGTTGTGTTCTAGCCACGTTGCATGAAAATCTCTTATGTTTTCTTCTAGCAGCTTCCATAAAAAATGTGTCTGTGGAGAGAGAGTCACGTTGGAGATCAGTCCCATCCTTACTGCTCTGGGAGGAGGGACACAGGGACG
>PVKE010023515.1:0-24572 GCA_004027555.1 Craseonycteris thonglongyai | reverse complement strand
AAATATTGAAATCAAATTATCAGCCATACTGTGCATTTTTATAACAACTTTTTCATATTTACGAACAAATAGTACAACAACTTATACATTGCAGTTGATAAAAAAATTAAATTGCATTTTAAGTTAGTAAAAATCTATCTTGAAAAAGTGTCGGAAAATCGAATTTTTTAGGTACCGCATGTACGGAATGCTGCTATCAGAAGTTGGGTCTGGAAATTTATTTTCTTCATGAGCCTATATCTCAAAAAATTAATAAGTGATTTAAAAAATAAAAAATAGTTTTGAACATATATTTTACTTACCTATCCATACCTCGCTGGAATGCACCTTATACTGAAACACAGTGTATAAACATAGTATGCATTTCTCACCCCTTCTTCCCCCTTAGACTACACCTATGACAACAAGTCGATCGCGACACACTTTTAAGATAAAAAGTAGATCTTATATACAGAAAAGTTGGCCACCCCTGACTTAAATAATTCCAGGCCACCCAAATGAATTGAGAAAATATGTCAGTTATTTTTTAATATATTTTTATTTATTTATTTATTTTTGACAGAGAGGGAGAGAGAGAGAGAGAGAGAGAGATACAGAGACAGAGACAGAGAGCAAATATATCAGTTATTTTTTAAACTACAAGATTATAAATCATTGGCATTTCTATTCATGTATCAATTCATCCATTCTATGAGCATATTTGAGCTTCTACTAGGTGACAAACACCATTGTAGGCTCTAGAGAAATACCGTATTTTCCGGTGTATAAGATGACCGGGCGTATAAGACGACCCTCTAATTTTACAGTTAAAACATAGGTTTAGGCCTATATTCGCTGTATAAGACTACAGCCTCAGTGGGGGGTAGTCTTATACAGTGAATATAGGCCTAAACCTATGTTTTAACTGTAAAATTAGGGGGTCGTCTTATACGCCCGGTCGTCTTATATGCCGGAAAATACGATATCAGTGTTCAAGAATATATTCCTTGTGTTCATATCCCACACATTCCAATGGGGTAAATCAAATACTAAATAACCAATATTCACTGTAATAATTAATATTCATCACCATGTGGTGATGAAGGCAAAAAAAAAAAAAGGCAAAAAAAAAAAATTAAGCAGTGTAAAGGGACAGAGACTAAAAATGGTGCTATAGGTTGATTGGAAAAGGCTTCACTGATGGGTGGTTTAGGGCAAGGACCTGATTTCAGTGAAGAGAAGTGTTCTGTGGTGCCTTTGTGGAGAGTTAGCCAGGCCGTGAGAGAAGCAGGCATTAATTCACCTATCAAAAACAAGCAAACAAACAAACAGAAGACTCCTTAGTGGCAAACCAAAAATATTCCATTCTATGTTGGGTAAAAAAGCAGACAAGTTATTTTTATCTCGGGCAAGTTAAATACAGTTCAAACCAATTAAGCAAGGCTTTAAAGGACATTCCAAATCATTATAGTTCATAACAATAAAGATGTAATGAATATTACTATCTGTGTGTTCAATAATGCAGCAAAATCAGCAATTCTCGTAAAGCAGAAATTACAGGAGATGCATGGATAGAGAGAAACACCTTAATTAAAGGAGACTTCCACTAAGTGAACTAAAATCTAAGAAGAATTTAAAATGCTTTGTCCAAAAGAAAAATAATGGTAGTTGTACATAAGCCACACATGTAATTTAAACATTCTAAAAGCCAAAATAAAAATGTGAAGAAAGACAGGTAAAATTGATTTTGTATCCAAAATATTTTAAGTTCAACATTTACTGAATTTAAATAATTATTAGAGATATATCTTTGTTTATTTATTCACAGTCTTCAAAATCTGGTTTGTAATTTACTCTTATATCACATTTTAGTGTGGACAAACCACTTTTCAAATGCTCAATGATCACATAGGCTAAGCTTCGTACTCAATAGAATAAACCATATATACACATACATATATGTTGAACACTCTGAATCTTGATAATGAGGAACATGCTTTCTTTTTAGGTACACATGGAGTATTCATAAAATTAAACTACCTAATAGGCCATTAAAATATTAATAAAGTTTGAAAAATAAAAATTATGAAATTAATATATCCCAACCACAGTGTCAAAAAACAACAAATGAATGACAATAACCAAACACACACACACATAACTGGGAACTAAAAGTAAAATAAAAACAAAGTAAACTTACTATTAAAACACTCTTGGATCAATGGGGAAGTGCAAGTACAAACTGAGGATCAACTAGAAAGCAATGATAACAAAAACATTTTGCATTAGAATCCATGGACCACAAGTAGTGCAGTATTCAAGAATAGCCTGGTGGGAAGCCGGGATGGCTCAGTGGGTTAAGCGATCACTTTGCAGCCCCGGGGACCGAGGATCGAATCCTGGCCCTGGCCCGTATGAACCCATATGTTGAACTGGGGAGTGCCCCCAGTTCAGTTCTCACCGGGGCGAGACCCCGGCCCAGTTCCTGCCCTGTGCAGCCTCACGCCCACCTGTAGAATGCAACTATGTGGAAAAACCAATGATGTACAACTATGGAGACTGTTTGGGGCCCTCCCCCTTCTCTCTGTCTCTGTCTCTGTATCTCTCTCTCCTTCTCTCTGTCAAAAACAATAAAACTATATCTTTAAAAAGAATAGCCTGGAGTGTTGAATAGTTACAACAATTAAAATAAAGATAAGTAGAATAAGCTTCTAACTCAAAATAACTAAATAACCAAATAAACAAAAGGATAGCAGGACGGAATGCAGAATAAAGAAGTAATTACTGAGAAATTATTAAAAACATAGGAAAACTAATGAATAAAACAAAATGCTGAGTCTTTGAAAGATCAATGAATTAGCCAAATCACCAGCTACTTTCACACAGGAAAGAAAGCCCAAATACACAAAATTTAATTAAAAAAAATTTTTTTTAAGAAAATTGCATTTTAAAGAAATAAAATTAGGGGATGCCGGGATGGCTCAGTGGGTTAAGTGCTCACTTTGCAGCTCCGGGGACCAAGGATCAAATCCCGGCCCTGACCCGTGCGGAACCATATGCTGAGCTGGGAGCTCCCCCAGTTCAGGTCTCTCTCTGTCTCTGTCTCTGTATCTCTCTCTCTCTCTCTCTCTCTCTCTGTCAAAAATAAATAAATAAATAAATATTAAAACTTACAAGCAATGCCGTTACTAATAAAAGAAATTATATAAAAAAAAGAAATAAAATTAAAACAAAATATAATAAGTGTTTTTATATACATCTATTTAAATGAATTTGAAAATCTAAATGAAAGCAAATTTTCATGGAAAATGTAATTTGGCAATATAACTGTAGTAGAAATAGAGTCTAACCTAAATGTCATAGAAAGAAGAAAAACAAAAAAGAAATTATGATAACCCCAAATGATTTTATATGGAAATTTTACAAACCTGTAAAAACCAGCTATATCTAATACTGCTGAATGTATTTCAAAAGATAAAAAGAGAGGGATGCTGCGTAGCTCAACAGATTGAACACTTGTCTTGTAACCAGGAGGTTCAGGGATCAAGACCTGGCCCCAGCCCTGCATACCCAATGCAGCAAAACTGGTCACCTCTGAACCCTGGCAGTGAAGGTTCTCACCCCCCATGCAAGAGGCCCACGGTTTGTTTCTCGTCCTGCTGTGGCCCCCACATCCACCTGTGTGTGAAACTATATCACAACTAATGATGCACAACTATGGAGACTGCTCTGGGCCCTCCCCTATTGTGTCTCTCTTTTTCACCTTCTCTCAAAAAATAAATAAATAAAAAGAGAAGGAAATTTTCATTTATTTAAATTAATTGATTATACAAAAGGTTAAGAATGGTACAAAATCTGATAGAGATTACATAACTATAAACAATTGTGAGCAGTGAAACATTTTACAGGCCGCTTACCCAGAAAGCTAATTCAAAAGACAATGATAAAGTATTAAAAATAAAGAAGGATTAATATTCCTAATATACTAAAAACAACTGCTGAAATAAACAAAAAAGGGAGAATGGTAAGACATATGAGATAAATCAGTGAATAATTAATACTAATGTCTGAATGCAAAGTCTATTTCACTTGTAATAAAAGAAACACAAATTGATTTCACTTCTAATAAAAGAAACATAACTATATGGACATGGAAAAGTTTGATAACTTACTGTGATGGCAAAGTTGAGGGGAGTGCTTGTTTCCCCTAAACAACTAGTGAAAATACAAAATGTCATAGCTCATGTGGAGAAGAATGTGGTAATGTCTAATGGAAGTAAATTGAAACAACAACAACAACAAAACATTTATTCTTTGATTCAGCAGTCCTGCTTCCAGGACTCAATCCAAAATACAAAATGAAAAAGACAGGTACAATTGAGTTAAATGTAGTACTATTTTAATTTAAAAAGCATTGTAAAGTAAATGCCTACCAATAGTGCTGGTGAAATGATGGTATATTTATACAGGAGAGTACCATGCAGCTATAAGAAGGAATGGAGACATTTTTGTATACCGAGCAGTCATTTGCAAAATATATTCTAGAGTTAAAAAAAAAGCAAATAGAAATATGTATACAGTATGTCACCTTTTGTGTAAGAAAAGAAAGGGAATATATGTATTTATTATTCATTAAAATATTAAATTTTATATTTATTAAATAAATAAATCATATATCTCACTCACCTCACTGAATGAGATAACTTGACTTGATATAACTACTGATGTGATGCAGTACACAGCACATGGCACCAACTATGAAGTATTCTTCCCCTGCCAGAACACATTTAAACTTTAGTCTAATAAAGCCTTTAGCTCTATCATCTATTATAATCCATTGATATGTTTTGGCTATAGGAACAAGATTACCATATATTAGCAGTTAGCCAAATCTAGAATATGATATATTTCTACAGGTTACGAACGACCCAATTTTCCAACATGTAAATGACATAAAAACAAATTAGTAATAAGGGAGGGAATACTATTCTAATCAAATTCTACTAAAAAGTAATTTGAGAGATATAACGATTCAAGTCGTTCCACAAGAAAATGTTCCAGAAGATAATTTCGAATGGTCATTTTGTTAGATGTGCTACTAGCATAGAAGTCATAAAATATTGTTGTTTATTTGTTTTGATGAGGGTGATTGGAAATCATGTGATATCTGTGATTTTCTTTCAATATTTCAGGAAAGAGGGGGGCAGGAGAGAAAAAGGCAAAAAAAGTAAAGTAAACAAAAAGTCAGCATAGTACATATTTTTATGGTTGTTAAGCTTATTTATGTGTAAATGGTGGTCATTCACACTTTCTACATTTGTCTATAAGTAAAGATTTTCATACCAAGAATGAAAGAAAAATAAAAGGGAGTAGAAAGAGTCCGTTTGGCAACTATTGGATATTTTCCACATTTCTATTAGAAATGTGTAAAGAGGTTTATATAAAATAGAAGAATTCAGATAAAATACAAATAGAATTGCAAATAATTTTTCAATGCTAAATAATTCTGTTAGATGATTTTTATCCTAATTTATCTTTCTGGTTTTCTGAAATAACCAAATGGCAACCAGAAAAATATGAGGCTATCTCAGATTGTCATCTGGTACTGACTCCTGGATGACTTCAAGGGTTCCTTTGACAACAGCTGTGCAGATGGGACCCCAGATTTTCTTGTCCTCTTTCAGCGAAGGAAACTATGCTATTTAGGGTGTCTGTTTCATTTAGTTTTGGGATGATTTCCAGGGCTACCAACCTCTGGCTGACCTCTTGGTTTTATATTTATTAGTGTTATGGCCTCACTAGGCTTCAGTTTCCACGGTTGGAAACAGTCATACCTAGATCCATTTGTATACAGTGAGAACAATCGCTCTCTTACAGGTACAATAAATCTCTTCAATACTCAATGACACCTTCAAAATCACTGATCAGGGAGGCCAGGATAGCTCAGTGGTTGAGTGTTTGCCTCACAATTGCCAGGTCCAGCATGACCTAAGACCTTGATAGAAATACAAGTTCTCAAGCTATATCCCTGATTTCTGAATCAGGAACTCTGAGTGGGGGCCCAGCAATCTGTGTTTTACCAAACCCAGTAGCCAATGCTATTGTGCACTGAGATTGATAATTGTTGCTTTAGAAAAAGAGTCTAATTTAGAGGGCCAGGCCTCACATATTCCTTTACCACATCTCAAACTGCTTGTGGTAAGATTTAGAAAATACTTCAAAATATATAAAATCTTGTCACTAATTTGCACCTCTTCAAACTCCAAATTTTATAAGGTCTAAGCTATCCATTTCTAAAGAGATATTAAAAATAGAAAGTAGAACCTCTTTGAGACCATAGGCCCCACATGACCACATTACTACACTGTAGATGGCTAAAACCTTGTATAAACAACCTTGCTTCAGTTTATAATTGTGAAATCCGCAAGGGTCACATTGGCAATAAAATACTCCACAACTTCCATGGCAGTGAACATCTGGTGTGTAATTTTACATAAACAAATTCTACTTTGATGAAACTTAAACCTATGAAATTGAAACAAAATAGTGTTAGGGCTGACTCCCAAAAGGAAAAGAAAGGAATTCGGGTTTCTGTTTTTCCTTTTTTGAAACCCAGGTGCACATTAAAGTCAGTGCCAGGACACACACTTGTGTCATTTGGCTCAAGTGCAGGTTTTCCTGTCTAATGACATTCAACTGGCTACATCAAAATAACCACAGGCCTCAAGCAGAGTTTAGTAAACCCCATCCTTCCAACAAGGAGAAAGGAAGGAACTTGCTTAGCTAGCCAGTGACTGGAGGAAGCACCATGTTATACTTTGGATTAAATTACTTATCAGCCACTCACATCAGGACTCTGGTGCAGACTGATGCCTGTATCAGATGCTTCTGAGACCCAGAAGTTAAAGTGTTTCTTTTCACCTTCTCTTTTTTAAATAATTGAAAAAAATAAAAGATGGATATGACCATCCTTGCCAACTCTTATAGTACATGATCTATAATGGTGGATTTAGGTTATTATAATATTTTCATTAAAATGCAATTTCCCCTGAAACATGTTATCCTCAATGATGAAATCTTCATAAGGAAATGAAATATAAATGTCACAGATTTAGAACTCAAACTCTTATGTTTAATTAACTAGAAGAAAGGCAATTAATAACAGTAGTCGCTGTACCTTCTAATATTGTACCTTTAAGTACATGTGTAAATATACACATTGTGCCTTTTCTACGTGTTGGCCCAACCTCTGTGAACTCAGTTAAATCCCACTAACTCTCTCAGGGCACTTCCTGCTCTCTACTGTACCTCTGAGCTGGGATTCTCCAGGGTTTGGGAAGCACTTCTCTCTGATTCCAGAAGCTTTTCTTCCTGAAGGATGTTACCTGTGTGTTCTGTCTCTAATATCAGCCCTACATCAAAGTTATCTGCTCAATTCGGCATCACTTTTTCATCTGTGTTTACCATAGGTGCCTCAAGCTTAGCATGTCTAAAGGAGAACTCAATGTCTTTCCTCCTTCCTCACCACAAACGTGGACACTCCCAATGCTGTATCTCAAGCAATAACGCCCTTGATTATTCCTGACTTCTTCCTTTCACTTATTTTCCATATATCTATGTTTATGGCCACCTGTTCTTATCAATTATACCTCAGAGCTACCTTTTAAATCTGCCCTTCACAACAATTCTCCATCATCTTACCTAAATTATTATAATATCATTTTATTTATTTCTGCCATTTTTTCCATTCTAGCTAATTTCTCACCTGCACAATTTCTTCCTTAAATTGTCCTGATTGTTTCTCCTCTAAATTCTTCCACTGGAGTCAATGTTGTTTACAGAATGGAACCTAGTAGCATTGCACCTGAGGCCCTTTGAAACATTACCCTTTGTGTTTGTCCTCACTTCTAAGTAATTCATTTATGTGTCAACCTTTTGCTATTCTTACCATTTTCAGAGTCTGCCAGGCTTCACCATGCCTCTCTGGGCTGCTGCTCAGGCTACTGCCTCTTATCGCAAGACCTCATCTTCTCTGTCCATTAGCCTATTTTTAGTCATCCTTTTACATTAAGCTCTGCTCTTAGTTCATCCACACAGCCTTTCTTGACTCACCCAGAGTAGACCGCATTTTTATTTACTCTAGCACTTTGCAAGTATATTGTGAGGCACTATGTCACGGATAATTCTATGAATTAGTGCTCATTCAGGATCTTTCCATACATATTCCCTTACTGGTGGAGTATCTCTGGAGTAGAAAGATGGATGCTCCCTCCAGATGGTGGCTCTCCTTAAAATAAAAGGAAGAAGAAAGAAAAGGAAATAGATATCAAAAGGAGATATTTTCAAGAGAGAATGTAGTTATAAATGGTGCTTGAAAGGCAACTCTCAGACAAAAGGTCTACCTTATTTTATTTCATATGAATTATTTCCTTGAAAATACATGCACTGCTCATATCAAGTGTTTCTCTTCTCTCAGAGCATGTGGGAAGATTACACAGATTGACCCCCTTGCTGGTATTTGAACTATATTACCAGATTTAGCTAAGGGAAGGTGAGAAGAAATGGTAGAGGTCACGTCCCACGTAGAAATACATTTAGTTGCTCTCTACCTCTGCTGCAGTGACCAAGGAGACCTTGTGTTCCAGATGGGGTAACTACAACAAAGTGGCACCTCTAGTAATTTGGGGTCCTTTATGGCTCTAGGAAGTAGAACTTCCCTGACAACCCATGAGGAACAGGTAACTTGCATAAATAAGAATAAACCTTATACTCTTTTAGTTATCTCTTGCCATATACAGAAGAAAAATAAAAAAATAAAAAAGGAAAGAAAGAAAAAAGAAACAGGCCAAAATATAGTAGCTAAAAACACAGGAACTCACAATTTCTCTAGGGACTTTCTCCAACAGAAGAATATGCACTTTCTTACAGCACAGTGGCTGTGTTCCAACAGAACAAAGGCAGAGTTTGCCAGGACTCTTGAGAACTGGGTCTGAAAACAACACATGCTGTTAGTTAAAGGAAGTCTCAATACCAGCCCAGGTTTAAGGGGAAGAGAATACCACACCTTGATTGGAGGTTCATCACAGATGTACATGGAGGGGAGGTATTGCTCTTGTTAAGTTTTTGGAAACTATTGACCACATTGAGTTAATCCACTGAGATGTGGAGGTTATTTGCTACTATAGCAGACTCTAACCTTTCCTAGCTAACATATTCGCTTGCATGCTTGTCTTTTGAAATGATTTATAGCTACTCCATGGTAAAGTGAGCCATGTAGTCATATTTTACTTACCTTTTATCCACCATTTCCAAATAATGGTTAAATCATAGTCAACAATTCACTAAAACAAAACAAAACAAAAAACCAATAAATAAAACCTATTATATGAATGAATGAATGTTTTACTTATAACAACAAAGAAGATATAGCTTGAGAACAGTAAATAAGTATAGAGGATGGAAGATGATGTATGAGTAATATGATATAACAATAATACCATACATGTTGTCTATTTACTAGTACATTGTTTATATCTAAAATAGGTTCATATATATTATTATATGCATTCAAACATTTTGTGAAATATAAAAATATTGGCTATGATTACAATAATTTTGCAAATCAAATACTTGAGTCATAGAAAGGTGGAGAGAAAATTTAAGGTCGAAGAACAGATGAGTTACAAATATTAGTCCTATGACTTAGGTTTCAGTTCTCTATTCATATATAATTATATAATTACATTATCACATTAGAATTTGGGAAATTATTTGAAAGTGAAAATAAAAGAAATGAGATGAATATGTAAGGAGAGTGAAGGTCAAGGCAAAGATTTAAAGGAAAGATAAATATATTCAGGAAAAGATAGCTTTATGCTGTCAGGAAAAATGTGGGTCAGTAATAGATACAATGGATGATTTAATTAGTTTAAATGGATAAGCTTGTTCAAGAAGTATATACAAAAATGAAAAATAAGCAGTCAAGTATGCATCTATGTATGTGCAAAAAGCTAGTGGTATAGATCACGAATCTTCGCTGCTAAATTAAACATCTACTGAAGAGCAGTGCATGTATTTTCAAGGAAATAATTCATATGAAATAAAATAAGGTAGACCTTTTGTCTGAGAGTTGCCTTTCAAGCACCATTTATAACTACGTTCTCTCTTGAAAATATCTCCTTTTGATATCTGTTTCCTTTCCTTTCTTCTTCCTTTTATTTTAAGGAGAGCCACCATCTGGAGGGAGCATCCATCTTTCTACTCCAGAGATACTCCACCAGTAAGTGAATATGTATGGAAAGATCCTGAAAATAATATAAACCATCTTTTGCCTGCCAACCTCCCCAGCCCCTTGTGGTCTTGCCAGGAGTTTGGGTGAACATGGGAGAGCTGGGGGTGCATGGTGACGTAGGGGCCCAGATGGGACAGAGAACACTGCACTCACCTTGGTGCACATTTTTAAGTTTATCTTTTCACAATAACTTTCTCACTACTCCCCCTGTACTCTACCACGTACACACATCAGCCTGAAATAGCAAGAGAAGAATGCTCATTTCTCCACATCAAAAAGTCTGGTTTTCAAAACCTACACTTTCTTTACACCATCATCAGTCCTGTACTTTTTTGCAAATCTACTTGTTTGTAGAACTGTTCCACTCTCAAAACAAACAAAAAACAAATGCTGCAATGAACTAAGGTACTAGATCTCAAGAATCAGGGCCCTGGACCCATTTAAATTCTTAAAAATTATTGAGGACCCCAAAAAGCTTTTGTATACCCCATATTTTCCGGCATATAAGACGACCGGGCATATAAGACGACCCCCTAATTTTACAGTTAAAACAGGTTTAGGCCTATATTCGCTGTATAAGACTACCCCCCACTTCCGAGTCTGTAGTCTTATACAGCGAATATAGGCCTAAACCTATGTTTTAACTGTAAAATTAGGGGGTCGTCTTATACGCCCGATCGTCTTATATGCTGGAAAATACGGTATGTGGATTATAACTATTTTTTTAAGATTTATTTTTTATTGTTTTTGACAGAGAGAGAGATACAGAGACAGAGAGAAGAGGGAGGGCCCAGAACAGTCTCCATAGTTGCACATCGTTGTTTTTTCCACATGTGGGTGTGGGGCTGTACAGGGCAGGAACTGCTCCGGGTTCTCGCCCAGTGAGAACCGAACTGGGGGCACTCCCCAGTTCAGCATATGGGTCCGCATGGGCCGGGGCTGGGATTCGATCCTCTGTCCCCGGGGCTGCAAAGTGAGCGCTTAACCCACTGAGCCATTGCAGCTTCCCTGGATTATAACTATTGATATTTATAATATTGGACATTAAAATTATGACTTTAAAAATATTTATCATCCCACTTAAAATCACAATAATGACTGTGGTATTTACATAAATAACAAGTTATTAAAACTAACTAGATTTTAAAAAATCATTGGTGAAGTGAATTACAGTGTTTTTACATTTTTACAAATATATGTAATATCTGGTTCAATAGAAGACAACTGTATTGCCGTCCCTGCTTCTGCACTCAATTCTGCTGTGATATTCAGGGTTTTGGTTGATTGAATTCTATGACAAAAATCCAGTACCTACAGTTATTTAAAAATGGAAGCTCATGGACTCATTGTTCTGGTCTCAGAGGTTTTCATTTTACACTTTGAGAAATGGTGTGTGAGTGTGTGTGTGTGTGTGTGTGTGTGTGTGTGTGTGATATTCAAGTATTTTATAGATGATTTAAGCATTTTGGTTAAAACACAGGAAATAATAGGTAACCAATATATGATAATATATCTTGAAGTTCTGAGTTTGGGGATATTGCCAGTACTTTCAATAAAGAGAGATCGCTAGAAAATAAAAAAAATCAGATAATTTTGTGCAAGTGGAAGGAACTTAAGTGGATATTAGAACTTAAGTAGGATTTAGATTGTCAAAGGTGGTGTTTGGAGCTGGCATGTGGTGAACATGAAAAAAAAAATAGTGTAGAGATAGATTTTTAGGTCCAAAGGTTACAAAGACATCCATCTGCTTTCTGATGTCTAAAAATCCTCTGTGTGGTCCACCTTCCAACCTGTTATTTAGGTATACGTTTGTTTCCATCATCATGCACTTGTATCATTGCATGCACTTTACTTTGCTCAGAGGGAGATCAAGTAGTTCTTCCTATCCAAGAGACCTGGTCACTTCTGGCCTCCCTCCTGGGCTCAGGGAGCGAGAGCTAGGATAAGTGAGGCAAACTGGCTTCTCCTCAGGCTGCATGGCTCCAGCAACCCGAGGTGTAATCTGTGATGGCTCAGCATGACTAAATGAAGTCCCGACAACTCAGCTCAACACTCTAGTCCTGACCTGGTCACCTTTTCTTGCTCCCAAATCAAGCCACAACTCTCTAGGTACTCCCTATTATGGTAATTTTTAAAATAAGTAAAATTCAAATAATTTTTTCAATCAAGTCAACAAATAGATATACATCCAAAAAAAGAAAAAATAAGGCAAGTTGTACCATTCAATGATTAATTCTCTTGGCGACTAAAATAATAATATGGAGACAATTTATTCCTCCTTGCATTAGATATGTTGAGGATCTCCTTAATTGAGAACGTGCTTGCTTTATACACTTCAGGATACAAGCCCAGTCTCCCTGGCCTACAGTGAGGTAACTGGCTCCCATGATTCCACACTTGAGAGAGGAAAGAGTTCACTTCTGAGAATGTACTTAGATTGAAGCTGAGGGCACTTGTAGGGAGTTCAAGGGAAGTGGGGGCATAACCAATGCCAAAAAGAACTTGGTGAAGAGGAAGGGAAGTAAAAGATGTATTGATCAGTACTACTTTTAGGTTGATACCAGGTAAACCACAGCTTGTGTAGTCTTAGGGATCCCAAGTTAAAGAGAAACCTAACCTGTCATATGGAAAACAGATGTGTTTACAGATTACCATTAGTTAATCACTCTTATATGCATCATTTTATTTTACCTACAGAGCATCCCTGTGAAGTAAGAAAAACAAATACTATTTCTTATACCTATACAGAGGACATCAAGATCCAGAGAGAATTAAGCCTTACAGAAAATAATTTAACTATTTTCCTCATTCAAGGATGGTACTGTAGTAGCGAGTATCACTCTAGAGAGAAATTAATTCATTACAAATGATGGAAGCTTTAAGGTATTTAAGACTTAATTTTCTTGCCCTAAGAAAATTAAGTTTGAGAAAGTCTTGACAAGAGAAATGAATTATACAGGTAAAGAGATTTGAAGTTGATGTCCTTATATTAAGACTCTTAAAATTATAATACTAAACCAAGTTGGCATAATAACAGAAGGTAGGTACTGCATGATAATGTCATAACCCTATGCTTAAAAGAACATAAAAAACCCCTTTCAACTGTAGGTAGAGTCTCTTATGATCTATCTTTACTTATAGTCAAGTGCCCAGGCTGCCCCTTCCATGCTGTCTACCTATCCAGAAGCCTCATTCCTTGTTGTACACACCAAGCATTAAGGGGAAATGGTTGGAGTCTAACAGAAGGTATTGGAAAATCACATAAACTACAGAGATGTACAAAGGTCTTATGACTATCAGGGCAAAGAGTCATTAAATATAGAGCAAATATGAGGCTCGGAGTCAGGATTAGTAATTACAAAGAGCAGAAAACAGAAATTGCAATCTTTGAGAGGTTCCAAATCATACTCCATAGACAACTGAAGGAGGTATGTGCACAGTGGGAGGCCAGGGGAGACATGGGTGACATAATAGGACAATATGATCAGTCATAGATATACAATACAGTAAATATATTTTCACACAAACGATGAATCAATGAAATATTTTTCACTATTCTGGCAGCACCAAAGTAGGGGTAGAGAGGCCAGATTTTTCTGTTATTAGAAGATATATATAGATATATATCTATACATATATAGATATATATGCATATATATATATATATATGCACACACATACACACACATGCATACATACGTACATTTTTTTCTGTGTATTGTGATACTTTGACATCTTAAAAATCTTTCTAGCAGGTGACACACTGCTGTCCCTGGGCTAGCCAGTTCTTAGAGATAACAAGGGCTCAGCCAGGAGCATGTCTTTGATATACAAACTAACCAAACCAGAGCTAGACTTTTTCTACCTGGTCCTTACAGTTCAGGAAGCAATATTTCAGTTATAAAATAAACAAGTCCAAGAGAGGCAATGTACCTTATGATTACTATAGTTAATAATAATGTATTGCATATTTGAAAGTTAGTAAGAAAGTAAATCTTAAAAGTTCTTATCACAAGGACAACAATCTACAAATAACTATATGTGGTGATGAATGTTAACTAGATCTATTGTGGTGATCAGTTCACAATATAATCAAATATTTAATCATTATATTGTATAACTGAAACTAATATAATATTAATTATACCTCAATAAAAAATAAATAAAATGAGAAAAACAAAGAGGATTAATCTGACAGCAAGTAATGGAGCAGAGGAAGGGAAAACAAGTGGGAGGTAGAAATCAGTCTGGCAACAATTCATTCACTGACTCACTCACTCACTCATTCACTCATTCATTCCTGTATTCGGAATTAAACAGGTATCTTGATGAAAGATGCCCCTCTCCCCATTCTAATTTACATTTTCAATCTACTCAGGGTCTGGCTACCAAGTTACCTATTATTGGAATAGTCTTTGAAGTGGGAGTTAATAGGCTCTGAAGGAACTCTTTGGCATGGACTTCTTGGTGTCAAAGTGGTTTTGTGCATCATTTGCCTTCTTTAGGCCTTAAATTAGTTATTACTACAAAGAAGGAGCCAAACTAGACTACCTTTAAGGTCCTTTCCTGCTCCCCAAATCTAACAGTTTTATGTCCCATAAAAGCATAAAATAACCTCAAAAAAAAACAAAAACAAAAACAAAATGCAAAACAGAGATGAACTTTGACTGACTTCTTTAAGGATGAATAATAGTTGGCAATATTTAACATGGGTGAGGTGCTTTTGGGAAAGTGTCTTCACTTATTTGTTTTATACATGGAAAAGAGACACTGAAGGAAAAAAGGGACAGAAACATGAAAAAACAAAAGCAAAACAAAACAAAACAAAAAAAACTTGATTGCAATGAAGGGAAGCCCAAGTTGACAGGGAAGTGTTAAAATGGAAGATGAGCCCCCTGGGAGGTAAGGGAGATGAACCAGAGGAGAGCCCTGCAGAGCATCAACCCTGGGAGTGGAGCCAAGCTGAGAGGACTGTGATGTGTGTGAATCTGAGTCCAACAAGTGAAGAGAAAGCAAGCAGTCATGGGAATAGAAAATTTAATATAAAAAATTATAAACCATGACAGAGAATTAGAGCAGGAGTTGTCAGGCTAATACTTATAATCCAGGGGTCAGCTTTTATGATTTTTTTTTTATTGGTGTTGTCTATAGCTGCTTTTACGCTTCAATGGCAGGGTCCAAAATGTTAAATGTTCACTCTCTAAGCCATTAAAAAATAAAGAATTGAGGAACCCCTAGATTAACAGGGAATTGGCAAGTAGAAAGTAAAAGAAACCCTAAAAATGTAGAAACAGCAGTTTGCCACTACCCTGGGGCTTTAGTAGAACCCACAAAGAAGCTCCCCACCCCTAGAGCTGAGATCCGGGCTTGATCTGCATGGGCATGACTGTGGCTCATTCATGGCTTAGACATTGTGGTGCCAAGCAGAACTTTCCAAAGATACACCTTTCAGAATCTGCTGAAATGCACGCAGTAGTGTGCCAAGGGAAGCTGTTCATGCAGCAGTGTTCCACCAGACACACTGTGGTAAAACCCCCCCAAAGCCGATACCAGGGAAACAGCTGGCACTGGGAGTTTCTGGCTCCCATGCCCTGTAGCAGCCTGGCACTGGACGAGTGCCCCATCCTACAGGAGTTTGGTGATAGAGCTCTGAGCTGGAAGAGCTGGCTGCTGGAGAAGCTCTGGGTCTGCAGGAGCCAAAACTGAAGAGTCTTTACTGCCAGCAACAGCCTCTGAAGCCACCATCTTATAACCAGGAAGCACAACCCTTTTCCTGGGCAAAGTGTCTCTAGTGCCCTTTACTGGTAAAGCTCACCACCATACACCAGTCGGCAAAGGAAATGTATCTGAACTGCCCCGATCTATTTTCACAAAGCAGGCACTCAGAATGAGTTTGGCTAAGAGAAAATTGATTAATCACTGGCACAAGGCGATAGATGGGGTTAAACTGGAGCCAGCACATTAAGAAATTCAATTCAGTATATTTGGAGTCTGTCATGTTTATACTAAATGCCTTAAAGTTTGATTCTTAATTACCTCAGTTAAAATGAAAAGGAAAGAGAGGAGATTGTGTATGTGTGTGTATACAACATGCATGTACTGGGGATGCCTGGATGCCTCAGCAGATTAAGCGCTTGCTTTGCAGTCCATGGTACAGAGGATCGAATCCCAGCCCTGGCTTGTGCAGACTCGTATGCTGAACTGAGGTGTGCTTCCCATGCTGGAGGCACCCAGTTTGGTCCTCGTTTGCCCCACCTTCAGCCATGGCTTGAGGGAGCATGCCTCCCATGAGAGAGACCCCCAGGCCCGTTCCCACCCTGCACAGCCCCGGCCCACTTGTGTGGAATGAAACCATGTCGAAAACTGATGATGTACAACTATGGAGACTGCTCTGCCCCCTCCCTCTTCTTTCTGTCTCTCTGTCTCTGTCAAAAACAATCAAATGAATCTTTAAAAATCCATAGGAAAAAAACAACTCATAGGTACATATAAGATATCTATGTTTAGAATAGTTTGTGTTTCATTTATTTTTCTCTTAATTGACTGTGTATTAGAAATAACTTTTTCTCTAGTCAACACTATCTGGCCAGAGAGATGTGCTTGAATAACTCCACTTGCCTTCCAAGTCTCTGAGATGGTGATAGAAGGAGATAAACCAGATCAATATAAGCCTGCCTTCCGTTCAGATGTACATACTAGACAAGTGTGATTGCTTGAGATAGGAAAAGTAAGCACAAAGCAACATAAATGAGTTTCTTCAAGAAATAACTCTTTTTTAACCTCTACTCACCTACAAAAATGGTATCCAGGGTCCCCAAGTGATAAACTAACAGGTGCCACTTTATATTGCAACCCTTTCCAGTCACATCTTCCTGGGAAAGATTTCTTGGATCCTTAAATCTTTCTAGTTTATCCTCTCAGGACATGAATAGATAGACCTCTTTTTTTAAATTTCTTTATTAAAACGTTTAATTCAGGGGATGCCTGCATAGCTCAGCAGGTTGAGCTCTTGCTTTGCAACCATGAGGTCTGGGGATAGAATCCTGGCCCCCGCCTCTGCAGACCCATATGCTGAACTGCAGCACAACTGCTAACCACTGGGATGCTTCTTGCCTCCTATGCAGGAGGCCCCCAGTTTGTTTCTCATCCCACACAGCCCTATATCTACTTGTATGGAATGAAGGTATGTTACAACTAATGATGTACAACTATGAAGACTGCTCTGGGCCTTCCCCCTTCTCTCTCTCTCTCTCTCTCTCTCTCTCTCTCTCTCTCTCTCTCTCTCTCTCTCTCTCTCTCTCTACCTTCTTTCAAAAAACAATGAAAACAAATCTTTACAAAAAGGTTCAATTCAGTTGGTAAATGGATGGGGTAGGAAAAATCAAAAGGAACTCTCTGTAAATCACTTAAACTAGCTTCAAGTCTATTCCATAATATCCTATAACTTTTAAACATCATTGAAAAAACTTTTAACAGAGGATCAAATAATCATTTTTCTATTTAAGAACAATCACACTGTCACTAATGAAAGGATACACTGAAAGAAAATCATATGGGGAAAATTGTTATAGTCCAGAGAAAGTATATTAAGGACTACAGGCAAAATAGTAAAAGTGTGATTGGAGGAACAAGGAGAGAACAGAGACATATTTTCAGGGGTAGAACAGATGTGGCTTGCTAAAAGGCAATTTCAGATTGAAGAACTAGGTAAATATTGGCACTGTTCATAGGTTACATTGGGAGAATCTGGGAAGACGATGAGGACTCAAAAGTCTTTGGGACATTTAGAGTAAGCTGTACTTATAGTAACCAGGTGAACTAGAACTCCTAGTAGAGCATCTATGATATAAACCTGAGAAAGTGAGAGAGATCTGTACTACGTACATACACACATTTAGGAAAGGTTATTGAAACAAATGTGACAGAGGACATTTCCTGTCTACCAATTTTGCAGATTACCCACATATTTTCTATGTCCTTCCAGTTAGGTAGCTCCATATAAATACCTCTGATGAGTGAGCTGTGAGCAGAAGTGATATGTGACACTTTCAAGTTCAAGCAGTTAATATTCAATGTGTGACCTTCCAGCTCTTTTCCCTTCTATAACAGTGTTCCAGGTGGGACAGTAATGGTTATAAACACAAGCAGCTATGATTTTTTAAGTTGCTGCTTGAAAGGGAGCTTCCCCATAGGGCCAGTGTACCAGAAAAGACTTTATATATTAGCAAGACATAAATCTTTATGAATTAAGCTACTGAAAATAGAGATTGCTTTATCGCAACAGAACTTAGCATTTTCTTGCTAATGCAATGGGCAAGGTTGGGATTGCACCAGAAGGTCACTTATTATGAAAAGATAAGAACCCCAGAGGCCACTATTCCTAAAGAATATAAATATTTAAGAAGTAGTTTTTAAATCTGGATACTCATTAAAGTTATCTAGGGGATTTTTTAATTTTACAAATTCCAGATTCCAATGCAAGAAATTCTAATTTAATTTGTCTGAAATGAATCCAGGCATCAACATCATTATGTTGTCAATGCTCCCCACGTGGCTTCAATGTGCACCTTCACTGAAAATTGCTAGTTTAAGAAATTAGCTAATGGAGATAAGACCACAATGGAGTTATGAGGAACACAGAATGTCAGGAGTGACAAAGAATCATGGGGAAAGTAGTCCCCTAAAAACAAAAGTGAAAGTCAATTTTTGTTAAGAACCGAATCATTGTCAAAACAGTCAGAAAAAAGTAGGAGGAATTCATTAGACTTGGCAACCAACAGGTGAGCTTTGAAAGAACAGTTTAAGTGGACTGATGATGATAGATGTTGCTAGTTTGGAAAAATCAGTGACAACTGAAAATAAGTATTGTTCTTCGTAGAACTTTGTGATTTTAAGAACAATTTGGATGAAGTATATTATCAGACATGAGAGTAATTTTTCTTTTTTTCCTGTTTCTTCAGTTCTAATACTTGATTTTATTGAAATTAATGCATATAGACTCAAGTATACGGTATACTAATGTTTGGGTTTTTGTTTTGTTTTGTTTTGTTTTTTTGCATTAATATACATCCATACAACCACAACAGATAAAAATGGAATGTTTCCACCACACTGGCAGAGACCATACCCTTTTCAAACCAATATACCTAAGAGGAGCTATATTGAATTTAACCATTACTATGAAGTTCATTTACCTGCTCTTTACCTTCATACGAATAGAATCACAAAAAAATTTTTTTTTCTGTGCATTCTTTCTTTCAACATTGTCCATCTGAGTTTCATCCATTTTATAGTGGGCATCAATGCTTACTGCTTTTGTTCTTATGTGTAGAATTTTATTGCATGACTTTTCCATGCTTTGTTTTATCCTACCGACTATTACATGGAAAAAGCCAGGGTACTGTCTGTGTGACTTCCTTTGTTTGCTCCCATTTTTTTTAGGATCATAACCCTCCATTCATTGCTGTTCAGAGCCTGCAAGTTTTGCTGGGTTTTCATAGTTCTGTAGAGGGGAAAGGGTGGATCCCCACTAGTCTGCTATGGGCAGAACTGTAAATGCTATGGGTTTTTCTTTTGTTTGAATATTAAAAGTACCGGTACTAGAAAATTCTTGTATATTAAAATAAAGCACAGTATGTATGTATATTGGGCACAGGGCAGGTGAGATATTTTTTAAATGATAGAGCAAAGTGATAATGGACTGTATTACAGAAAAACTTTCAAAAGATATAGTTCTAGAATACAATAGCAGGATTTGGCTTTCAATATGCAAAAAAATAATAGGAATAACTGCATCTTGAAACATAAGAAAGAAATGTGCACAAATTTAAATTGTGGAGATAATATTAATCCTCCCAAGTAGCCTCTTTTCTAGTTTGTTTGGCTTTTAAAATAAATATTTGTGGGCAGATCATATGTGGAGAATCAGAGGGATGGGACTAAAGTCTGATGCTCCAATAAAAAATGACTTATAGGCCACCATGTGGTAGAAAAGGAGACAGGAGAGTGTAGAACCACAATGAGATATAAAGTAAGGTTGAAAGTAAGCTATTTGTGATAATAATTTCAGCTTCTTTATGGTTTTGTCCACATTCATAGTTAGTGTAATATGTCATAACAAAGTACAACAAACTGTGTGGCTTAAACAACAGATATGTATTGTCATATTTCTGGAAGCTGCAAGTGAAAAATTGTTGGCATTGTTGATTTCTTCTGAAGATCATGAAGGAAGAATCTTTTCCTGGCTTTGTCTTTTTGGCTTGTAGACAGATGCCTTTCCCCTCTGTCTCCACACATTGTGTTCCCTCAATGTGTATCTATATCTGTGTCCAAATTTCCTCTTTTTTTTTTAATAAAAGACACCAGTTATATTGGATCAGGGCCCACTGTAAATGACCTCACTAATAACTACCTCTGTATAGACCCTATCTCTAAAGTCACATTCTGAAGTTTTGAGGGTTAGAACTTTAATATGGAAATTTGGGAGCAACATAGTTCAATTCATAACACGTAGTAAAATAATTTGAAGCTAGTTTAATACATTACCATAGTACAATTAAGTTGGAGCAAAGGGAAAAAATCATAATTATGAAATTTATACAGAGCTCGGATACATTTAGTACATGTAATAAGTATCCTGAGGTCAGTGGAGTGCCAAGCAGAAGTGGGTGAGGCAAGAAAGTGTCTGATGGTGACAGTTCACTCAAGATGCAAACAATAAGGGAGTGCCTTTCCTATGGAAAACTTAAAATCAATATCAAAACAGACAAAGTCATTTGTTAATCTAAGTTCTAACAATATGTAGTTACTTTAAGTTTTAATAATGTGTCAGCTTCAGATATACTTATATTTTTTATTTTTAATATATTTATTTTATTTTTAAGATTTATTTTTATTTATTTGTATTGTTTTTGACAGAGAGAGAGAGAGAGAGAGAGAGAGAGAGAGAGAGAGAGAGAGAACTGAACTGGGGGCACTCCCCAGTTCAGCATATGGGTCCGCACAGGCCGGGGATGGGATTCGATTCTCGGTCCTCAGCACTGCAAAGTGAGCGCTTAACCCACTGAGCTATCCAGGCTTCCCCTATTTATTTATTTTTGACGAGAGAGAGAGAGAGAGAGAGAGAGAGAGAGAGAGAGAGAGAGAGAGAGATACGGAGACAGAAAGAGAACTGAACTAGGGGAGTTCCCCAGTTCAGCACGTGGGTCTGCACAGGCCGGGGCCGGAATTCGATCCCCAGTCCCTGGCGCTGCAAAGTGAGCGCTTAACCCACTGAGCCATCCCAGCTTCCCCCTATTTTTGATTTTTAATGAATATGATATTGTACATAACTATCAACTTGGAGAACTTATAGTTAACAGTCCTAATTCCACCATGTGGAACGTGTTAAGTACATTCACACATTTTTTTTTGAGAATAAGGATGTTTTTGCATTTATATACACCCGGAGCTTGGTGTTATTCAAACCCGTATCAGATATTGTTCTTGACTTTAACCCTTAATATCCCTGCATTTAATGGTAGGTTTTTAAATAATCAGAAGTATAAACCCACACAATACTTATAGGACAGAAATTGGGTACCTCCATTCAAAAGTTCTCTTTGAGATTGTGTTTAAAATTTAAAACATAATGAGAACTTCAAGGTATAATATTTTTATTATGGAATTGAAGATTTTAGTTTGTATACCATTACAGAATGTGAATGTCTTTAAATTTAAAGTTTCTTAGTTTTAAATATTAATATCTTGTCTTAAAGATGAAGAAAACATCAACAAATAATAATTTGTATTCATTATTACTAATTTTTATTCATGGAGGAAAAGTATTAAATAAATTATCCACTCCAGGTTTTAAATATGCTGGGGACATTACTGCTCAAGTTTCTAAAAGGCTACTAGAGATGGCTCAAAATTTATATCAGGACTTCTTAATAGCCACCACAAAAGAAAATAGAATTAGTAAATATTTTATGTGCTTTGGGAAAAAAAGTGAATTGTTAAAGTGCCTCACTTTTCCTGGTGATGTAACCTAATAAATGGTCCCTTTGTGAGTTACTGTTTTATTAATTTTGTTAGTGAGAGAGTAGACAAAATTCTCATAAGAAATTGGATAGTATGTGTCATTGGCCTGTTTGTGACAGTGCCTTTCAGTGAGTATTGATGGAATAAAAACTTGGAAAAAGTAATTATTTAATAGCCAAAAATAAAATTATCTAGGTAGAAAGACTCCTTAATTTACCCTGAGCTAATGAAAAAGTTGTTTCCTAAAGTGTCATATAGCAAACACTTAAATGACCCTTAGAGTTACCATATTTTTCCATGTATAAAAGGGTACTTTGTCTGAAATCGTTAGAAAAACAATTGAGGGTCATATTATACACAGGAGTAATCCATATATTGATTTCTTAATGTTGGGTTAAAAAAGTAGGGGTTGTGTTATATGTAGGGACATGTTACACACAGAAAAATGTGGTCATCATTTGCAGTTAAGCTTGGGAAGTACAGAGTCTCTGTTTTTACCACAACTCCCTGCAGATTTACAGAGCACATTGGAATGTTAGAAGATAAGAGAAGCCATTGGATCAAAGAATCTTATTGAATTTTAGTTTAGTGTTTTCCAAATTTAATTTAAAATAAATACTACCTTTTTCCAAAGTAGTATCCCTTAGAACTGGTGTTTTTAGAAAATAATTTGGTAACAAAAAAATTTTGTATTTTTCAAGAATTTTTCCATAATGTTCTTTCCATTCTTTGTAAAGAACAGCACAGGGTCTCTACCAATTATACCAATAAGACTAAAGATCCACTGATCTGCACTACTGGACACACCTGCAGCAATTCTAGGTTGAAAAAATATCAATGTGGCCATTATTAGTAGTGCTACATCACCCTACAATTTTGTAGTGTCACCAGTTTTTCCCAAGGAAGGCTTTCATTCCCTTTTCTAAGGTAGACATTCTCATATAATCAGAAGGTAATGCTTAGTAAGTAGTTTCTCTTTTTCCTTTTGTTCAAAAGAAGTGCTTTGTTGTTGCTTATGATGTACCATTAATACACTAAAGATTTCTGAAGGAAACTAGTGAAAAAAAAATAGTGAACACACCAAGTAACGATAAAAAAAAGTAGAACAGAGTGGTTATAAATACTTTTATTATAATAATTAAAAAAACTATACCCATCAGCTGTACAGTTATGTAAGGGGGCATAGAAAGAGCTGACAGACCCTCTCTTAGCACAGTAAAAAATGTGCCTAAAATTACTAAAAGTATAATTTAGACACATAAGAGATTTTTATTTAAATCATGAGAAAGTCATCATTACATACTTGTTTGACAAAATGTAGGACAGAAACCTGTCAAAAAAAAAAGTTATGGAGAAGGAAAAAGGTCCACAAGTTGTAGAAATATTCTCCAGAGAAAGTTTATGAATTAAGAGAAGTAGTCAAGCTACCAGATAGCTAGGATTCTGACAGAACCACTTAAATTTATGAAAGGACAAAGTTGGATTTTGTTATATATGCTAACTGAGATTTTGTAATTTTAGGGAAAGTAAGTTCTATTTAGATTTATAGTCAAGAGGATGCCAGGATGACTCAGTGGGTTGAGCAATCGCATTGAAACCCCGGGATCCAGGTATTATATCCCGGTCTCAGCCCATTCAGACCACATACTGAGCTAACTTGTACCCCTGGTTTCATTCTCTCCAGGGTGAGCGTCCCATGTAGGAGGCCCCCAGCTCCCAGGGGCATGCCTCCCATGCAGGAGGCTCGTGGCCTGACTCTTGCCCTGCATGACCCTGTGCGGCCCTGTGCCCACCTGTGGAATGAAACTACGTCAAAAACCGGTGACTTACAACTATGGAGATTGCTCTCAGCCCTCCCCCTTCTTTCTTTCTCTTTCTCTTTCTCTCTCTCTCTCTCTCTCTCTCTCTCTCTCTCTGTCAAGAACAATAAGAACAAATATTTTAAAAAATGATATGTCGTCAAGTATAACTCAACCTTCTGTGTTTCAGGGTGGGAGGAAGAGCCCTAGACTGGCTGATACAGGTGTTTAGGGGTGAGGTTGGGTAGAGAAAGATCTCCTGAAATTACCCTAGAAGAAACTGGATACAGGAGCAAGATGGCGGCATGAGAGGAGAACCCAGACACCTACCTGGGAAGGGACTTACGAACAAAAAGGAACCCACAGGGGAAACCCTGAGAAGCACCCTCAACTGAGAGAACCACACAACGCAGAACAACACACAAAGGTTAGAGGAAAAAGGGGAGAGCGGGAGAGGGAGGGAGAAGGAGCAGTTTGGGGAC
>PVKE010023514.1:12423-24672 GCA_004027555.1 Craseonycteris thonglongyai | reverse complement strand
GAGATGACCTTCTTTAAATAAAGGGTGTCCCAAAATTCACTAAAGATTTGAATTTTGTGTCATTTGTGCGGTAAAGTGTTGCCAACAACAACAAAAAGACAGCGTGACAGGTGACAGTTCAGGGTTCTTAAAAATGGATTTCTACATGAAAGAACAACGCAATTTCATTGTTGAGCAATATTTTAAAAATAATGAAGGTTTGGCAGCTATAAGTGGCAATTTTCGTACAAAATATGGTCGGAATAGTGATTTAATTTCATCAACTGTGAAGAGATTAATTGAAAAATTTAGGGAGACTGGATCAATTAGTGATCTTAAACACTCTGGCCGTCCTTCAACAAGTTGTTCAACACAGAACATCGAAGCAGTTTGTGAGAGTGTTGCTGAGAGTCCAGGGACATCCATTCGGCACCGTGGTCAAGAATTGGACATTTCGAGAAGCTCTCTACAGCATATTCTTACGAAAGATTTGCATCTTCATGCTCACAAAGTTCAACTGACTCAAGAACTGAAGCCTACTGACCACGCACAGCAAATAGTTTGTTGAATGGACTATGGAAAAACAACAATTGGATGCTGATTTTTCAAACAAAATCATCTTCAGCGATAAGGCTCATTTTCATCTTGATGGCTTGGTTAATCGACAAAATTGTCACATTTGGGGTTCAGAAAATCCACAGGTAATTGTTGAGAAACAAATGCATCCACAACATGTCACTGTTTGGTGTGGATTTTGGGCTGGAGGCATCATCGGACCATTCTTCTTCGAAAATGCAGCTGGTCAGACAATAACAGTTAATGGTGCTTGCTATCGCGACATGATAATCCAGTTTTTTGTGCCTAAATTGCAAGATAGCCATGGAGGCCATTTACCTGATATACCATTTCATACATAACCCTATACTCTAAACTTTAGGAATCAATGAAAAATTTATGATTTTTAATGATAAACCTGTGTTTTCTATCAAAATTACTTCTTGCGTGAATTTTGGGACACCTGTTAGTAAGAAATAGATAGCTATTCTTTGAAAGTTCTTTGAAGGTCCAAGATAGGAGAAACACTTGTAAGAGTGTAACTTCATTTATATTGAAAACACAAACAAACAACCTTCTCAAATTCTAAAAGAGTTTGCATCACTTTACTATCAAAAATCTGAAACTCACAGATGAAAAAGGTGAGGATAATTCAGGTTGAAGGCAGTTGAAAAACCAAACTATTATTAATAGACCTGATTCTAGTGCTGCAAAAGTACGTGCACCTAAATTCACCCAGAGCTGCAGATGTTTACTTACTTATTACACACACACACACACACACACACACAAAAATACTTAAATGTTTGGGAAAAATCTATTCAGTAATTTTCTTCTTATTAATATTGATGAAATGAAACCCAATAAGCAATAAGGCAGACTTATTTCTATAGTTCTCTAAAAGTATATTTACAAATACTCAGAACAAATTACTTTTAATCTGAGAAAAGAAAATTATGTTTCTTAATAAATAAAAACACCACTTGTCATAAAACCTTTCAGCAGCAAGAATAAATTTTTACTAATACTATATGATCTGCTAGCTCCTTTAACAACTTTTGTCCCTGGGGGCTCCATGTGTCTCTGAAAGTGTTATTCAAAAGTGTCCCCAGAGTTGAATGAAGATAATTTGCTAATGGATGTTTTGTTTGATTTTTATCCAAAGGCTAAGAAAGACATAATTGATTAGCATCTGCAAGTGAGAAACACAAGAGGGGTTCCTTTAAAAAAAAATGATGTTCTCATAGTACAAACAAAAGCCATGATTAATGTTTTTGTCAAATCCATAAAAGAAAATGGAGAGGACACTGCCATTCCCCATTGAACACTGACAAGGATGAGAATAGTGCCTTGGACCATATGAGTGTTTCCTTTGGAGAGGGCACTAGCTCGCTCTTTTTAGTCTTGAGTTGTAAACAACGGAATAGGCTATTAACATTGTTACCATTATGTTGTCCTGCCCTCGCAAGTCCCACATTTGTTTAAATTACCGATCTGGTCTCCTGTCATTTGAAATAAACAGATATTATCACGGTGCTTGGTTTGATATGACTTCTTTAGTTATTTTTGGAAAATGTTTTTAGAATCAATTAAGAAAATTTCTAAAAGTGTAGAGAGGTACCACGCAGAAATTTCCCTTGTGCTTTTTACCACCTCCCGTTTCACTTCCCAGACTTAATTTTTTTATTGTTAAATTTATTGGGGTGACATTTGTTGATAACAATTACATTGTTTCCAGGTGTACAATTCTACATTACACTGTCTATACATTGCATTATGTGCTCACCACCCAGATCAGACTCAATTCTTAAGTTTCCCATTAAACGCAAACATGAAGAAATACAAGAAATTTATTATAAGATGATATAAAAATAACATCTTGCATGTGCAAATAACTCTCAGGTCCTTTTTGATCTTTATGCAACCTTGTACAGAGGATGAAACTGAGACTTAGAAAGGAAAGTAACAGATTAGATCACACAGCTAATGACTAGGGTAGGACTTTAGTATAAGCCTCCTGTCTTTAAGGCTACTATCCAACACAGGAGTATATGCTTATACAACCTGCAGAGAATATCACAACATAGTGAGTGAAGAAAACAAACATGACATATAGTCCTGAAAGCTAGTTGGTTAAATGAGATGAATTTTAATAAAGCAATCACATAGAACGATAATACATAAACCTCGTTAACACAATGAGAGAAAATGGCCATATAGAAAAGAGGAAGATAGAATCTGCTATATACTGCTCAACAAAGTACTAAACAAATGAACAACCAAACTTAAGATTGGACTTCAGTCCATGAAATAAGAAATGGTCTGCTACAATTGATAATTCATTTCTAAATATCATGAATTACATAAGATGTATCTGAAATTTCTACTCCAGGGCTTCCAAAAGAGATCACTGTGACACACCGATTTCTAAGATGCTTTTTAAAAATTTATGTTTACACAAGTTTGGATAAAGTGGTATACTATATTCTCTGTCCCACCCCTTTGGAAGTATGGAAATATTAAAACATCTGTAAATTATTACAATGAAGAAACCTGTTAATGTTGTTTACGCTGGTTATTCTTAAATTTATTCGACCCTTGATGCCATTATTGAAATCACACTATTAACTTCATCAGGCTGTGTTTTAGACAATGATATTTTCTTAAAGATTAAAACTGGAAATATAGCAAGTCAGTTAAAGAAATAAAGCATCATGTTCATTTTCTGTCATTTCATACCTTATTTTTGTTCTTGCATTTTCAGACAAAGGCAAAAAAAAATATCTGTAGACACTTAATTGAGAACTCACAATTGCTTCCCAGGTGCTAATATATTCAAAGAAATCTGATTAGAGAAGACATTTTTAACTTCATTATTCATGCTGTTTGACCTACTTCATAGCTAAATGGATATAGTCAATCAATGAAATAATCAATGAGCACACATTTTCCTTGTTTACAATGCATTCTGTAGGACAATCACTAAATCTGTCTTGAGGAGCTTGCAACTTAATCGAGGTGGCTGCGCATAGATATATTGATAAATTACATAACTAATGGTATGTTAAATATACATCATCAAAAATGTCACAAGGCAGGTATGATTAAATACTAAGAGTCACAGGTAGTTCACACGCTGTGAGTTCAGAAAGAGAGGCCACAGTTGGTACTGGTGAACTAAGGTGGTGGTCAGAGTCCTGAAATTCACATATGCAATTCATATACTTATGGCTGAGTCAAAGCACAGTTTGAAAAATGGCAAAGTGCTTGAAAAAAAGCAAGCACAATAACACATTTGCATTTGTGAATTAGAAAATACCCTAGCTGGCAAGAAAGAAAGAAAAAAACAAGTAGAAAATTGGCCACTATAAAGATCTTCAAGAGGAGGACTTTGGAGGAAAATAGTAAAACAAATAATACGAGGGACTAAAACATATGTATTAATTAACTCAATACATCACTTAATCACTGTTCATTATCTCTGCTCACTTCTAAAGAAAGAGGCACACAAATAGGTGCCCATTTAGAAGTGAGGCAATTCTAAGTTTTGACTCAGGGATTCCAAGTGAAACTAGACATTAGAAATTAATACAGAAATATGTCTCTGACTCTGTAACTCAGAAATTAATTTAGTTTATAAAATAGCTTCAAAAGAAATACACTATATAGTTAGGTAGAATAAATCTAATTTCCAAGATCTATGAAGTTATTTTCTAAACAATGCAGGAATTGCTATGCCGTACATATTTATACTCTTGTATATGTAGATATTGGTTCACATATTTTTATGTGGATGTGTACTTTTCACAAATATGAGTGTAGGCTGCACAGATTATTTTCAGAATTGTAAAGCCTAATGGAAACTTCCTCTCACTGAGTTAAATATCTTCATGTTTATGTAACATATAAGGGTATTAGGCAGCAATCAATAAATTCATGTGTACAAAGAAGTCCCCTAATTTTGCCTCCTACATTATTTTGAAATACCATACTCTAAAAGTGATAGGTGTGGGGAAGCTGGGATGGCTCAGCAGGTTAAGTGCTTGCTTTGCAGCCCCAGAGCCTGAGGATCGAATCCTGACCCTGACCCATGTGAACCCATAGGCTGAACTGGGGTGTGCCCCCAGTTCAGTTATTGCTGGGACCTATGCAGGAGGCTCCCGGCCCAGTTCCAGCCCTGAGCAGCCCTGTGCCCTCCTGTGGAGTGAAACTATATGGAAAACTAATGCTGTCAACTATGGAGACTGCTCTGGGCCCTCCCCCTTCTCTCTGTCTCTGCCTGTCTGTCTCTCTGTGTCAAAAAACAATAAAAATAAAAATAAATCTTTAAAAGTGATAGGTGCATCTGATCACATATTCTTATATAAGCCACATGAGATAACTATTTTTTTAACTATACCTATATCTATTCTTAAATATATACACACATAAAAGTTTGCTGTAAGAAGCATACTGAAATGTAAGTTATTACTAAGGAACTTAAACTCCATTAACCAAAAACTGAATCCCAAACCATATCACAGTTCAAAACAATATTTATAGACTATCATAAATGCCCCAAAGGAAAATCCATACGCCAAACCTAAACATTGTCTAAACAGGTGCAAAATCTCCTCTGAGCCAAAACTATTCACTGTGAGTTGGTTGGTAGCTCTAATTGCCATGTTGAGCTCAGATCACTCTGATCCACGTTATTTCCAGTCTCATCAAGGAACCAACACAGCACTGGATAAAGGGTTTAAAGTAGACCAGTAGGAGATCTGCTATTTGTTTCTCTTAAGAAATTTAATGAAACTTCCAATGGATTCCTTTGTTTATTTAAAAGATATTGAATGCATCCCTACTATGTGCTCAGCACTGAACAGGGCACTGGGAGATACAGGGAAGACTTGACAATGGCTTTTGTCCTCTCAAAATTTACCAGAGTAGTAGAAAATAGGCATTAAGCAAATACTTTCCAAAAAATGTGTGCAACAGAATGTTAATAAGTGTGCAGAAGAAGAAGCAAAAACACTTAAAAGAGAGATGATCTTTTCTGAGATGATCCAAGGCTCTCAGAAACTGGAGGCTGAGTCACAATGCTCTCTCCTCTGTTAAACTAAATTTGGCAGGTGAGTGAAAATTTTCTGGATGTGTAAGTGATGCAAATCTATGCAGATACTTTATTATTGACTCTTCACATCCCCTTTTGAATAATTTTCTTATTGGGCTCATTGCAGTAAAAATAATGTTTATACTATAGAGAAAGTCTTAATATTGTATGAACTTTGAAACAATGAGAAAGTCCAGAGCCAGGTTTTTGTCTTTGCAACTTCATAAATATGTAATTTTTTCAGATTGTTTTAAAAAGGTAAATATATTTATTTTAGCAAATCTATTATTTTTGTCTGATAGAATCTTTGGGTTATACGTAAGTTGTCCGATTTAAATAACTTCTCAGTATTTAGATGTCTAATTTATTTTGTTTCTTAGTATACTAAAAGAGATAAAAATATGTATTACAAAAGATAGAATTATTGTCATATCTGAAGAAAAAACATATAAAAGGAAACAATAAAAAAACATAATAAGCCATAGTATCAGTTTATTTTGGAAAATATAGGCAATTTAAAATCATCTGCCACTTCTACAATACTAATTTGAAGATTTAAAATAATGTAAAATTTATTATCTTTAAAATGTACAGTTTTAACCGTACATTTTACTGATTTATTCTGTATTTGTTTATGTTTCCATTTTTCAAAGCACGTCTTTCTTTGTATTAGTTTCTTGAATTGCAGGCTGTTTTTCATTACACCTTGCTTTGTAAGGTTTACATAAAACTCCCACACAACACAAATATAAAGAGGAATGTAATTTGTGGGGTTATAAATGGCATCTTTTTACTGTAATAAAATAAGCAAAGAATAAATAAAACTGAATTAAACTGAAACCCATTAGTGAGATATGAAACAATACAAAGAACTTAATAGCAAATCTTCAAAGAAAGCTCCTTTGTGTAATAAATGTCTGACTAAGGCGGGAAGTCAGCAAGCACTGCAGTAGCCAGGGTGTCTTTTGTGTTTGCAGCTAGATGGAGAAGAACTAGGTTTTCCTCATATATCTATATGAATTCAGAAAATGAGAAAAAATTGGGAAGTATTGAAATAAAGCGTAATTCTAAAATAATTTATCTGTAATCCCGTCAAAGGCTTTCATTATTTAGACTCTGGGTTCTCTTTGTTCTCATCTTCAACTCCCAATACCTGGATTCTGATGTCATGTGTTTGGGGAGGCAGAAAAATGAAGAAAGGAGGAAGGTTAGAAAGAATGTGGAAGCTGAAGTCAGGTAGTCAGGACCCAACTCATCTCCCTACCACTCACATGCTGCTTCA
Source organism: Craseonycteris thonglongyai (assembly GCA_004027555.1). Taxonomy (NCBI): domain Eukaryota; kingdom Metazoa; phylum Chordata; class Mammalia; order Chiroptera; family Craseonycteridae; genus Craseonycteris; species Craseonycteris thonglongyai. The sequence continues at coordinate 17,764 of PVKE010023514.1, read as the reverse complement.
CTTAAGGCAAGTCACATAACTTTCCAAACCTCAGTTTCCACATCCATGAATGGGTAGAACCACAGCCTCTACTGCATAAGGTTGTTACGAAAATGTATTAAAAATAGCATGTAATGTGAACCACACACTGCAGCATACAACCATCTCTCTATTATGAGGACATTTAGAACAAAATAAGGCACACGCTAAATATCAAGTAAGTCATAAACACAAATGCAAGTATTAAAAGAGAACTAGAGATTAAAGGGATATAAATGCAGTAGCACTTGTATCACAGAAATTTCTATACATAAATGAAGGAGACATGACAGTTTTAGGAAATCATAGCCAGATTTTTCAGAACCATGTAATCCAGCATCTGCCTTCTCACCTTCCTGAATTTTATATTATGGTCACAATTCAAGAATTTGCTTTGTACTCAGCTAACGGGCTCCTCCTCCTCCTCATCATCATCATTTTTTTAAAGCTTTATTTTATTGTTTGAGAGAAGGTGAGAAAGAAAGAGACAGAGACATGGGGAGGGTCCATGGCAGTCTCCACAGTTGTTGTACATCATTAGTTGTGACATAGTTTTACTCCACACAGGTGGATGTGGCCAGAACTGAACTGGGGGCAGTTCAGCATATGAGTTTGCAGGGGCCAGGGCCAGGGCCAGAGCCAAGATTTGATCCTTGGACCTCACAGTTATAAGACAAATGTTCAAGCTGCTGAGTTATCCTGGCATCCTTAAAGAGCTTCTTATTGGTTAAGAAATTCACATGATGTCACCGCCAGATACTGGAAATACTCAAGAAGTCTTGAGCATTGGAGATGGAGAATGCAAGACTCTTTTAGTAATTGCTGTCATGTATAATGTCTTCTGATAGAACTTAATATTTTAAGTGATATTAGAGGAAGATACACTCCATTGCTTAAATTTCTCTGTTCATGAAATTCTTATGTTAAATAGTTTTTAGGCTAAATAATTCAAACATTTTAATGCATCTGAACGATTCTCATGAGTTCAGGGCTCTCAGTGAGTTGGGTAAACGGGTAGTGATTAATTTCATGAGATGGCACAAATAAACTATTCTATTCACTCCAAACATAAATGCAGCTGACTCTCCTTAGTGACAGAGTATAAATAGATCATGTTATATAAGGCACATTGGGGTTTTTTTTAACCTTTCAAAAGAATTAGCATTGCACATAGCATTACTATTTAAGAAATTCCTCCACACAGAACATGGTATGGAGAAGTCTACCCCCACTGACACTCATTAAAACCAAGAGAGCCAACAAAGACTGAGGATTGGTGTTGTTAGGAGTCTTGATAGATGCACAGATTGGTTTAGGCAAAGACAGGGATGCTTAAATGTGGTAAGAATGGGCAGCTGGTTAAATGAAATTTCCACTGAACAGGCAGTCTAGCACAAACCTTAGTTAACTGTCATAAAAGTCAGATGGCTTGTTTTACTGGCATAGAAAATGCAATAGCACACAGAATGGTCCTTAAGTTTCATAATTACTTTGTGAACCCTGGCTGCATTCTAGTAGCAGTGACAGCCAAGGTACTTCAATCTGGTTAATTTGTATCAGAAAGACCTCAGACACACTAGATCTCAGCTTGCTGAACATGAAATAACTTTAGATATTGTTGAGTCATGTTGATACTAGTGATTCTCTGTTATTGGACCCAATGAGCATGCATTGAAGTATCTCAAAATCTATTGGGAATACCCAGAAGAGACTAATTCTCCTTTATCCCATGCCAGTCAATTTGATAATGACAAGACCAAGCTAACTGACAGGATATTTACACTCATCTTGTGGTACCTTTGGCAGCTATGCATGATAGTGGACACTTAAGGACATGGGAAATTTGCCCTTCATATGGGGTCAGCTCTTCCCTTGCCCTCCATCTGTTCTACACGAGCCAGGTTACCGGTATAATCAGATTATTTCCCTACATCTATGGTCGTCCTTTCCTCAATCACTCTCACCATTGCCTGTGATATGTGTGTACTATCTGGGAACTTTGTGGTAGTCCAGATATTATACTTCAAATCTCTCATCTCACAGGCCTGGAGGCTTCACTACCATAAGAGATAAGTGCTAGTTGTAAATACAGAAATACTCTAAACAGAAATAGTTATACTTTCTCACATGAGGCACATTTTAACACTACATCCAAATATCTGGACATATTTTAACTTCATGTTTTTTCTTCCAGTATAATAATAAACTGAATGAAGCTTTAAAAAACATAAGACCAAAAGGAGATGGGAGGAACCAGAGTATTGAGTGAGTCGCATGTTATTATCAAATCTGGGCTGACTGGCCATATAATTAGCTAACTAATTAGGAAGAAATAATTAGCATCTTAAGACTTCCACTTTATCATCTGTTCATGGGAGACTTTATTTCCCTAGAAGTTTCTCAAGAAGTTTTGATTCCAGGGAAGCCGGGATGGCTCAGTGGGTTTAAGTGCTCACTTTGCAGCCCCCGGGACCGAGGATCAAATCCTGGCCCCAGCCCATGCGGACCCATATGCTGAACTGGGGCATACCCCCAGTTCAGTTCTCACCGGGGTCTCACCCCAGCCCAGTTCCTGCCCTGTGCAGCCCCACGCCCACCTGTGGAATGAAACTGCAGAAAAAACAATGATGTGCAACTATGGAGACTGTTCTGGGCCCTCCCCCTTTTCTCTGTCTCTGTATCTCTCTCTCTCTCTCTCTCTGTCAAAAACAATAAAAATAAATCTTAAAAAAACAAAAACATTTTGATTCCTAAGAAAATATATGCTCACAGTAAACCACATTTGGTGAATATAAAATATCTTTTAAGAAATCAATTGCATCATTAAAAAAAAAATCAGAACAGCCAACAAAGAAACTAATTATACTACTGTAAGAAATTATTATTTGCATAAGAAAAACACTAAACTGGTCCTAAGCAAGAGCATAAGAAAGTCACTGAAGAACAACTTTGTTGACTGCCAAAAAGTTAATTCTGTCATTCCCAAAATTATTGTCTTCTATTCAACACCTGGACTAAAAGTGGAAAAAAGAAAAGACAAGTAAAAAGGAAAAACTGGGTTAATGCTTAAGAATAAAGTGATATATTTTTGACCTGATGAATGAAAGAAAAGATCATTGTTGAGATGACATTACAAAACTACAGAAGAGAAGACTGACTTCACAGATAACACATCCCAGTTCTTTTTGCAGTTTTTATTTTCATGATCACTGCCCAACATTAACCTGAGATTAAACAAATGAATGAAACGAATGGTATTTGTCTGTGCTTTACTCCTCATCCCTCAGTTGCCACAAGGTGCAGCAATTTTGGAATCACTGGAAATAAAAGTTGCCCATTCATCTGGTCCTTTTCTTGCCTTTAGCTAGTATTCAATCTAAACTTTCTTTAGCAGATATTAAAAAATCCAAAAAATTGGAGAAAGGTGGAGTACCCATCTGTAAAAGAGATGCCTGGGTTTCTCCTCCTGACTGGACAGATGAGGGAAGCCAGGCCCAGGAAGGGTCTGTGCTGTACCTGTGGCCAGATAACTAACTGGGTGTCAGAAATCCTTCTCTTGTCTCCTTTACAATAACCCAGGCTGCCAACAATTTAGACTTGAAATATTTCTCAAACAGCTCTCTGGTAAAATCATCAGTGATTTTACTAGAATTTAGAAGACAGCCCTGTGGTTTCCTTAGGGAACAATGAATGAGTATACTACTGAAAATAATATTTTTCTTAATATTTCTATTTTATGCTATGTTTTAAAGACAGTATTGTTAAATATCCATTATGTATCCATATAGAAGTGTATAGAATACAAGTAGAGGGCTCCTTTTTCTTTTCTCCAACCTGCTCTTTTTAATTTATACTGATGTGTGCTCTTCCAGTCATTTTTCATTGGACTGATACGCTCACACACATATACAAACATGCATGGGGAATATGTTTCATGATCCCCACTGATAGTACCAAACCCTGTATAAAACCATTTTTTCCTGTAAGTACATACTCTTCACTTAAAGGAAGCGCTTCATAGCTTCTGTTTGGCATATCTACTTGCCAGCATCACCACTCTTGTGCTTGGGTCATTATTACATAAAATAAAGGTCATTTGTACAAAAGCAATCGTAATATGATGACAGTCAATCTGATAACCAGGATAGCTACCACACGGCTAATGGGCAGGGAGCATATGCTGCATGAATACATTGGACAAAGGGATGATTCATGTCCCAGGCAGGATAGAACTGGAAGGCACAAGATTTCATCAGTCTACTCAGAACAGCACACAATTCAAAACTTATGAATTGTTTATTTCTGGTATTTTCCATTTAATATTTTAAGCCAGGAGTTGAGTGAAGATAACTGAAACCACAGAAAGGTAACCACAGACAAGAGGGGATGACTGTGTTCAAGAGAAGCTAGCTTGAGCACTGAGGGCCTGGACCACTTACCTGACTGAACGTCCTGATAAAGGTAGGCTTTGAGGCTGGTGTAAGTCAGAGCTTCTGGCTCCATTTCCTGTGATTCCATGTTGAACTCTGCCTCCCCTGTGCACTGAGCTTCGAATGGGATGGCTCCCAGTGCTGGGTCTCACCTCCACATTCAGCACATTCCTAAGGCAGCTAGTTCCAGAAACTACACCAGCAGGGAAAGAAGCACTTCCTCAGAAAGTCCCCAGCAAGTGTCTTCTCACAGCAAATAGGGCTATCATGGGTCACAGTCCTGACAAGCACTGACAAGGAAGAAGGATTTGGAGAGTCCTGAGTGTGGGCACCACCCATGAAGACACATGGGATTCATGACTGAAGTGTGAATTCCTGAAGATTCCTGTGGATTTTAGTAAGAAGATAGGAAGGTACAGATGCTAAGCAGATGGTTTACAGCAGGGGTGTCCAATCTTTTGGCTTCCCTGGGCCACACTGGAAGAAGAATTGACTTGGGCCACACATAAAATACACTAACACTATTGATAGCTGACCAGCTTTAAAAAATATTGCAAAAAAACCCTCATAATGCTTTAAGAAAGTTTACAAATGTGTCTTGGGCTGCATTCAAAGCCATCCTGGGCAGCATGTGGCCCGCGGGTGGCAGGTGGGACAAGCTTGGTTTACAGTGTCCATTACAGACAGACATATAGTTCTCTCTCTAGACTGCAATTAATCTAAATCTAGACATAACTATAAACATGTCTTACACATCTTTTCATGTCGTCATGCAGCTCTCCTATTCTTTTTAATTGCTTCAAAATAGGTCACAGTGTAAGTTATAAATGCACCATAATATGTAACCTGTGTCTTAGTGATAGGAATGGGTTTTTTTTTTTTTTTTTTTTTTT
>PVKE010023514.1:0-12323 GCA_004027555.1 Craseonycteris thonglongyai | reverse complement strand
CAAAACTAACACCAAACAAACAAAAAGCACTGTCCTACACAATGGACATTGTAAACATTCATGTGACGTGCTGCAGGGAGCAGTGCTATGTGCCTGGTCCTGTGAGCTGGGCGAGCAGCAACCAAGAGTCGTTAAGGAAGTTTCATGCACCGTGTTGCTCCTGTTCTCATAACAGCAAAATGGAAATTCTACAGCAGTGACACAAACATGAATGAGAGTGGCAAAATACTCTATTGAAAAGTCATAAAGACCCAACTGAGTCCAGAATGTATTCCCTGCCATTCATTGGTTAAGAAACATTGAAAAGAATATTGAACTTTTCCAATTAACTAAATGAGTGATGTTTAGTCTTCACTCCACGTGACACCTAGAATATACTTCCCCTGCACTGGGCTGTAAGTACTACAGATCAGAAACAAAGTTTGTCTTAGTGATGGCTGTATCCACAGAGCCTACACAGTGCTGGAAAAAGTGGGCACCGGATAAATATATGTTGATTGAATAAATAACTTGAATAAACAAAGAGCAGTAAAGAATGGTATCGACCTTGCCCTCTCTTGGGGATAATGATATAGAAATCATTGTATTGCACAGTTAAATATCCTAATTTCTATAAGGAGGGCTAACGTCCTATGTGACAAATGAAGATAGCAATAATGAGTGAAGTCAACACAAACAACGGATTGTTCAATATTTTGTCAACAAGTAGTCCTTGTATCCTGCCTATATAAAATGGCAAAGCCTCACTTTATTTAGGATTATTTTGGTTGCAGGAATAGTGACATAAGTTATCTCAAGGAAGAGGGGAGAGGGACTGTATTAAAATGAGACATATATTTCATGAGGACTGAGGGACCAGAGATAAGTGTATAGCTGGGAATCAGAGAAACAGAAAAAAAAATCTGACATAGACCCAATTCTCTGTCTTTCTCAGGAGCTGGCTGATGAGTCATTCAGTCATGTTAGTGTTGCCCAGGCAAGTTCTCTCTCAATGCCAAATCAATGCTTCTTGGTGCTCTTAATACACCAGTTCTTGTTTTCTTCCACCTCCTTGGTTTCCACTGCCTCTTTCTTTACTATAACACGTGCACTTGGTTCCAAATGTTAACTAATACCTTCACTCTCCTATTTTTAAAATGCCAAGTGAAGTATCTTGTTCGCCAAACTCCTGTTTTCTGTTCAAGCAATAAGTAACTAGCCACTCAAAGTGTAGGCTAAATCTAGGGCAAACTGGCTCCAGGTCATAAGGCATCCTTACCTTTCAGCAGCGGGTTATGGATTTCTGAGAAAAAATCAAGGGCAAGTGGGCAGGCACAAAACAGATCTAGTATAAACCTTTACTTATTGGCTATTTTTTTTTCAGATGTACAGTCAATATGTGATCAAAGATAACTCATGATTGATTATCTTTATAACACAGAATCATTATATATGTATTCTGGTATATTTTCCTCCAGTCTATTTTCATGCATATATTTCCAATACTATATATTACATACATTTTCTTAAAAAATAGATAGGGGCTCTCACTCTGTATGATTTTAAAGATCTTACATTTTTGGTTGCTTATTTATATTATTTACTCCCCTTAAAAACATTTGTTTAAATATCTATAAAATGCTCTCTCTTAGAAATTCACCGTCTTTATCTACATACTTCCCAACCCTCTGCCATCAAACTTGTAGACACAATAACATTGTGGCAGATAACTTTTTATCTAAATATCTCTATGCACTCTGACTGGGTCCTTAGGAATGATTACCAGATATTACTGGAGAGATTGGCAAGGATTTCTAAAGGCTGTTGAAATATACTGCCAAATTGCTTTTACAAAATTTGTTTACTTTCATTCTTAGCAATTCCCTAAAAAGACTATCATGCCATTCTCATCAATTATCCCTAGCTTGGGGCTAATGACCTTATAAAATAGATTATTCCTATAAATTTCTAAGACAGGATTTTGATATAATGGAAGAGTAGTTTGTTAATGCGTGAAGCACTGACATCAAGAATTCATGGAGAATATATTCCTTACTTTGGAGTTGCTTTTAAGATTGTAATAGTCTAGCCAACTGCAATAATCAGAATTCTCTTAAAATTTTAACAGCACAGAATATTAGACCACAGACCATCAATAAAATTCCCCACATTTTAAAATTAACTTATTTGTCCATTATATTCTTCATTATCAATAAATATTAGACATCTATTATAAGTGCAGGCCATGCTAGGTATTAGGGACACAATATAAATAGAATTGTTTTGCACACCCCCAAATCACAAGGTTAGGTAACAGACATGGAAACAACGTACTATAAGGCGATGTCGTAAGTGATATAAAAGAAGAATGCACGAAGAATTCTGGGTGTTACAGTCAAGCAAGGAAGTCTTCACAGGGAAAATTACATTACTCTGATATTAAGACTGGTATTCTTATTACAGAGCAAACACAAACTGGTTCAGCTTAAAGCTGGAGAATAGAAAGAAACCCAGTCTGTGCTCTTCATCACTTAATCTCCAGGACCTAACGCAGTTTCTGGAACATGCTAGACACAATAAAGTGCATTGGAGTGGATGGATTCGGGGAGCACCAGACTGGGGAGATTATTAGAGCCATGGAACCTGACTTATTTTGTCCTCCATTTGTGTAATTTAGCAGACAACAGGAAAATAAATTTAAAGGTCTTGACCACATGGTTAGTTTCTAAAAGCAAATTGATATTGGAGAAAAGCTAACAATCCCTTCAGATTTGGAATCATTCACCTGTTTCCTCTACTTTTCTATATGGGCTTCCTCTATTTTCTATAATAAACACATCACCCCCTCATTTTCTCTCCCTACTTTTCTTAACTTCTGTCCTTGCTAGTGAACTTTCAGCATGTATTTCTTTGGCTATTTCTACTTGAAGAAAAGCAGCAGCCCCCTACCTGGCATCCTGCTCTTGAATTATCTAAAGAACAACCAGTGTCTTTGTCCCAAATTGTATCTGAAGTCCTGCTCCTTAATTGTAATGGTTCCACACTGCTGTCAGGAGCAAGTCCAGAATCCTTTAGAGTGTTAAGACCCTGCTTCTGACCTTACCAACCTCGCATTATTATCTCACACACCTTTTCTTCTCCCCTACTGTGTTTTCCTATTGCAACACCTCTTCCCAACTAGAGTTTTTGTACCAACAGTGCCTAAAATGCTCTTCCCAAACCACTTTCTCTCTCAACTTGCAACTCGCTGCTGCTAGGTACAAAGGCTACCTGTTCATGACAGGCTGTGTTCTTTGTAATAACTATTATGTAGTTGTTAATAAACTGTCTTCCCCTTGTGTAATATTCTTCTGCCTCTACAGAATATAAACTCCACAAGGTCAGGGATTTACCTATTTGTTTATCTCTGCATTTCCATTGTCTGATTAGTGTCTAAATGTAATATGTAGTCAATAAATATACGGTATGTTAGAAAAATAAACCAATGAAATAATGGATATGGAGGAAAAACATATAAGAGCCACTCATAATTAGTATAACTGTAAGTGATTTTCAAGGAACAGTATCTGGGATCATAAGACAAATAAGAAAATCCAATTATTTTCCAAATTCCCACACATGTAAGTCTGATGGTCAATATTGTGTTAAGAACTGATTAAAAGTGAGATGACAATGAACTGAATCCTAACTACCTAAAGTTGTCAATGTTTCCAAGTTAATGATCTTTTAATGTTCAATGTTAATGAAAGAACTAAATTTAACTTTAAAAATATTGGCATTAATCTTTACTAAATATAACAGTTTGCAGGTTTTGGTCATGTAGCATTATATACCGGTAAGCTAGTATAAATTCCAAGAATTTATTTTACAACTTTGCCATTTTAATATTGGATAATAATTACTTCTTATTTGAAAACAAAAGTTTTTAATCAGCATCTGGACCCTCAATTTGGATGCCAGAAGTTGCAAACCATCTTATACTAAATAAGACAGTAAAATGAACTAATTGAATGTCACTTTCAACAATGAGAGTGAGACCATGAAAGGAATTTTTAGTGAACTTCAATAAATCAGAAATTCACTGTTTCTGAAGATCCTATTCCCACAGTAGTTTGTTGTGGTGGTGATAAAATATTTGTGACATAACATTTACCATTTTAGCCCCTCATTTTATGGTTAAATAAGGAAGCAATTTCTATGGTAGTGATGACTTTGCTGCTCTTCAAGTCTGTTTCTTCTATTTCCTGTACTCACAGTGATAGCTTACCTCCCAGGTGTTCCATTAGCTCTGTGTGCACATGTAGCTCATCCAACGTGGAGTGTGAACAAAAGCTAATATGTTCCCCTTTCACGTTGCTCCATAAAATATTCTATACAGGACAGTACAGTCACAAGATGGAAGGATGCTGGCGTTCTGAATGATCACTTGGAAGATGTGACAAAGTAGAGCACTTAAGATCACTTACTATAGAGAGAAATGGGACTTTTGATGCTTCACAGTTATAGAACCTGGCATTACCCCAATAGGTACAATGTGCTCTTCATAACAGATAAAAATAGTGTCTGAGAGATTTTCCCAGGCATCAAACTCATGAAACACAAGGTGGGTGCTTTTTCTTTTGTTTGTCTTCCTCTTATTAGACAGCCTCTGGAAGCTGAGGTAACAGATGAAGAGACAAATAAAATAGCCCTAAATGACCAGTAGCAGAAAGACAGGCTAGGATGAGCTGCACACCCTTTGGGGGATGGCACAAATCTCCATGGAATGCCTGAGGCAGACCTGAGTTCATATCAGAATGTCACGATGGTTGCCATGACAATGGGGCAGTGGCATTTATTTCTGCTGAAAATGTCTGAAGTGCGTGCTGCACCTTCCAAGCTGAACACTCTACTTAGGAAGTAATCTGCACAGATTCTCCACCCTACACGGCTACAACTCTCTGCTGAGCTCCATCCTTACTATAAAAGGCAAAGGGCCTCAGCATGGACTTGCCATGTCTCTGTCAACTTCCTTTTCAGCTCATCAGGAAGATTTCTGTGACTGGGAAGAACCTGAACCATCAAGATGACAAGAGAAAGGGAGAGAAAGAAAAAAAGTAACTGACTCTCTGTTCATTATGCATTTATCTTATAGGTGGTTATGTAGGCTATTTAAATATCTGGGTTGTTGTGAATAATTCTGCAATGAACATGGGAAGGGCAGATATCTCCTTGGTATTGATTTCATTTTCTTTGGATATATATCCAGAAATAAGGTTGGCAGGTCATGGGGATGCCAGGATGGCTCAGAGGGTTGAACACTCGCTTTGCAGCCCCATGGTCTGAGGATCGAATCCAGATCCTGACCTGTGTGGACCCATATGCTAAAGTGGGTGTGCTTCCCATGTGGGAGGCCCCGAGTTCGGTTCCTACCTGGGCATGTTTCCCACGTGAGATGTTTCCCTTCCTGGCCTGGTTCCTGCCCTGCGCAGCCCTGAGCCCACCTGTGGAATGAAAATCTGTAGAAAACTAATGACATACAACCATGGAGACTGCTCTGGGCCCTCCCCTGTCTCTCTTTCTCTCTCTCTCTCTGACAAAACAATAAATAAATCTTTGAAAAAAAATTGCCAGATCATATAGTAATTTTAATTTTTTAAGGAACCTCCATACTGTTTTCCATAGTGGCTGTACCAATTTACATTCTTACCAAGAGTGTATGTCCTTTTTCTACACCTTAACACTTTATTTTTTAACTTTTTGATAATAGTTATTCTACCACGTGTGAGGTAATATCTCACTATAGTTTTGTTTCCCTGATGATAAGTGATGTTGGGCATCTCTTTGTATACTTATTGGCCATTGGTAAGTCTTCTTTCAATAAATGTCTACTTGGATCCTCTGCCCATTTTTAATTTGATTTTGGTTTTATTTTGCTTTGTTTTTACTATTGAGTTGTATAAGTTCCTTATATATTTTGTATACTTACCAATGATCAGTTTACAGATATTTTCTCCCATGCTGTTTGAATTTTTTTTGTTTGTTTGTTTTGTTTTTTTTTTGCTGTGCACATGCTTTTTAGTTTGACATAGTCCCATTACTGATTTTTGCTTTTGTTGCTTGTGCTTTCTGTGTCATATCCAGTAAGTCACTGCCAAGAACAATGTCAAAGAGTTTTTCTCTTGTTTTCTTCCATGAGTTTTACAATTTCAGGTCATACATTTAAATCTTTAATGCATCGCAAGTTAAATATTTCTGAGTAATAGAGAAGTCCAATCTCCTTCTTCTGCAGGTGGTCATCCAGTTTTTCCACACTGTTTATAAAAAGATACTATCCTTTCTCCATTCAGCATTTTTGGCTCCCTTGTCAAATGTTAGTTGACTATGTGTGCAAGGGTTTATTTCTGGCCTCTCTTTTGTGCTCTGTTGGTCTATGTGTGTATTTTTGTGCCAGTATCATGTTGTATTGATACTATAGCTTAGTAATAAAGTTTGAAATCAGAAAGTATAATGCCTCCAGCTTTGTTCTTCCTAGGATTGCTTTGGCTTTTAGGGGATTTCTGTGGTTCCATATAAATTTTAGAATCATGTTTTCTATTTCTGTGAAAAATGCTATTAGAATTTTGAAAGGACTATATTGAATTTATAGATGGCTTTGGTTACAATGAGCATTTTGACAATACTGATTCTTCTAACCCATGATCATGGTACATGTTGCCATTTATTTGTATCTTCTTCAATTTCTTTCATGAAAGTCTCAGAGTTTTCAGTGAACAAATCTTTTACCACTTTGGTTAAATTAACTCCTAAGTGTTTTATTTTATTTTTGATGCTATCATAAATGGGATTATTTTCATTATTTCTTTTTCAGATATTTCCCTTCCAGTATTCAACTGTGTTTAAGTTAAATCATCCATATGCCCAAACAGTTTTACTTCTAAGAGGCTCTATTTGAAAACCATGACCCTGATACAGAGGCAAGCCCTTGAGACTGTGTAGCTTTTGGAAGAGTCTCAATGGTAGTCAGATATAAATATATGCATGTTCCATTATGAGATAAGCAAACATTAAAACAGAAACAAAACTAGGAAGTCACATCTGTTGTTGCTCTTGTTTTTATCCACTCCCTTTGTCATTGAGTACTTTCTAACCTTCCAGGGATGACAACTGGAGATAATTTCAAGGGTGGACACTTCGATTTTCATTTGATGGCATTTTGGGGTGCGGCTTCTGTAGATTAATCTTTTTTGATTTGGAAAAGATATTACTGTGTGAAAGTACGCAGATGGAAGAGACAGGTAAGGTAAAAAAACAACATAGGGAATAGAAAAATGCTAATAATTTTCAATTAATAATGCACCATAATTAATTGAGCATCAATTGTGCATTTTTTAGAGTAACCCAGGAGTAGACATGACTTCTTGTTTTAAAATGCTTATTATTTACATTTTTGCAGTTAGGAATATTCAAGAAGTTTAAACAACTAGATAAAAATCATTCATATTAATAAAGGTTCTTTCATAAAACAACAGATAATATCACATGACCATACATGTATTTCTTCCTCTAAACTATACCAAATTTTGAAAGAGACTTGGTTTTTCACATACCAGCTTTCATATTATTTTAAAGGTCATTTTTACTCTGTCATCTGCCCTTTATTCTCTTTTGTCATTAAGGTAGCTAGTCTTAATTATGGTGAAACTACTTAAATCAAGAGGTATCTGTATTTATAATTAAACAATTTTTCAAAGATATATGGAATGGCAGAAGAAGCATTTTATTAAAACATTAGTGATTAAACCCAATTCTGATGTAAAATATATTGATGGTGATAGTTTGGGCAAAGAGCAGATAAAATTTATGACATAAATTAGAATGCTTGACTTAAACAAAGGAAGTTTAGGGGTGTGATAAGCTTTGGAATCTAAATTTCATATCATGTTATAACTATTAATACAGATCTGACTCCCTAGAAAAACCTAGGTGCTTTTTCCCTCCCCAGGTATTTTCTGCATCATATTTTTATCTTCCCCAAGGAAACTTTGATATCTCTGATACATTATGCAAACCTCCAGTGTGCTTGTGTTTTTGAGATGCTGTCTCTTATGTGCTTAGATTGCATTAGTCCTGTGTTGATTGTAGGCATACTAAATCTGGGCAGCATACCAAAGGGACAAAAGCACATTCCTGAGCCTTCAACATAAAGCACTCCATTTGTGCAGCCCTGGCACCAGAGGATGAAATATCAATTATTACAAACATATTCTGGGCATTTAGAGGCATTACTCATTCTTCAATGTGGAATGGGAATTTGTATTTTCAGGAGAAGGGAGTTGGCAGGTGTAACAAGAAGCATTACAGTAAAAATTTCCCCTACAAAGAGAGATGTTGTGTGTAGAGAGTGTGTGCAAAACTGCCTGCATTGTTTAATCCATTTCTCTTGTGCTGGAGAAGCCAGTTTACATTTTCCAGTGAAGCATATCCATTGATGATGGTTTTGATTTCATTGTACAGGAGGTTTAACAGTCAACAGACTTGCGATTTAGTGGAAAGCATGGCATAACCTTCAGCAGAATACTTCCTTCAGAAAGAAACCATGTGCTTAGACTGCCAGATGCATTTAAGTGTTCTACACGTCTAAGAAAATAACACATCTGTGTGTTGTAGTCACCAGGCTGAGTGTCCTCTAAACTACCCCCGTGGGGATAAGTTCACACACAATAACACACACATGCTTCTTGACCTTAGCAACTGTGCACCTCTCTAGTTGGTGCCACAGAAGCTGGAGAGAAAGTATTGGGTGGTTAGATTTTTTTTCCCCTTTGAGAGACTTATGCCTTTAAAATATGTGCCTATTTAGCACAGATATTTTGTTCTCTGTTCAGGGCAAAAGCAAACCATAATGTAGATGATATAACATATCACTTAAAAAGATTATAATCTCTAACTGTAAGTTTTAACTTATAAACAACACAATTTTAACTGCTTCATTGAGATATGACTAACATACAAAGAGCTGTAAATATGTAATTTATATATCCTGATCAGTTTGGATATAAGTATGCACCAACACAATCATTGTCACTATCAATAGAGTAAACTTACCCATTACGTACTTCCAAAAGTTTCCTCTTGCCTTCTTTGGTATTTGATTGTTTGTTTCCTTTTGTGGTAAGAATACTTAACATAAGATATGCCTTCCTAGAAAAATTTTAGTGTATAATATTGTTAACCACAAGCACTATGTTGTACAGTAGATCTCCAGAACTTATTTAGTTTGTATAACTTAAACTTTGTACCCTTTGACCAACATCTCCCCTTTTCTCTCTTCCCCCAGTCTTTGGCAACTACAATTCTATTCTCCGCTTCTACGTGTTTGACTATTTTACATTCCATATATAAGTGATATCATGCAGTAGTTTTCCTTCTTTGTTTTATCTTATGTAACATAATGTCATGCAGTTCCCTCCTTTTTAAGGCTGAATAACAGCCAATTATGTGTATATATACTACATTTTCCTTATCCACTCATCCACTGATGGACATTTAGAATATTCCCATATCTCGCTCTTGTGAATAATGCTGCAGTGAACATGGGTGTTCAGGTATCTCTTCAATCCCTGATGTCAATATTTTTGCATATACTTGTATACCAGAAGTGGGATTGCAGAATCAAAAGGTAGTTCTATTTTTCATTTTTTGAGGAAATCATATTGTTTTTCCCAATGGTTGTACCAATTTACATTCCTACCAAGAATGTATGAGGCTTCTCTTTCCTCCACAACCTTGTTAACACATGTTGTCCTTTGTTTTCGATAATCTTCATCCTACTAGGTATGAGGAAATGGCATACTGTGTTATTGATTTGCATTTCCCTGATGGTTAGTGATGTTGAGCATCTTTTCATATGTCTTTGACCACCTAGATGTCTTCTTTAGAAAAATGCCTACTGAAGTTCTCTGCCCATTTCTTAATCACATTGTTATTTTGATATTTACTTCTATGAGCTCTTTATGTATTGTGGATATTAACCCTTTATTGGATATATCATTTTCAAATATCTAAATTAAAATGTTTTCATACTATTGTATTGCATGATAGATTCAAATACCTATTTAGATATATGATTGATAGATGATTGATTTATAAATAGAAAGATAGATAGATAGATAATTATATAAGGGCTGTCCAGAACATATCTAGCAAGGTAACATGAAAAATAGAAGCATTTATGGTTGTATTTTTTCTGGACAGCCCTCATACATATGTTACATTAATATTACATATATTATGTGTCTAGGTCTTTCATAGGAGATGCTGACACCCCCTTCTCCCTTGTTTATGTGTCTATGCTATAGGCATATGGAAGACCATGGGTTTGGGTTAATGATTGCTGTTCTTTTACCCAGAGATCTGCCTTGTTTTAGAGTATGCAAAGGTGACAGAACAGAACAGACAGGCAGGGAAGTCAGCCTGCTTTACAGATAACTAGAAAATAGCTTCTACCCTGCAAACTTCTTCTCAAACAGTTCTAAAGTAAACACGGAATTTTGGATCTGACCTTGAACTTTTGACCTTTTGTTAAATTGTAAATCCTTTGATGAGAAACTATTTGAAGCTGTTCTTCATCATTTCACTCTGAATAAATTTTCAGGTGATAGGTTTAGGTGCCTGCCTGAGAGAGAACACAGCAGGAAGGAAATAAGGAAAAAGTGAGAGGGGTGTGCAGACCAAAGTTAGCAAGAAAGAAGGTTCCAACTGAGGGGTCTCCAGGAGGCATGCATTTGGTCTTAACTGAACAGCTGATCTGATGATCCCTTTAGGTAAGTATGATAACTCAGATTACACATCAGTCGGTCATTGTTTATAGAGGGTTGTGATAAGGAGAAGAGGTGGAGAAAAGATATGAAGTTCAGTTTTATACTGAGCAAAGAAAAATGCTGAAGTAATGAACTGGCTAAGTTATCTGGGCAACTCAGACTAATGGGTTTTTTGCTTGCTTGTATTATATGGGTAGCATCATAATGGTCTGCTTTATTTTTCAAGTGGGGATACTATCTTTGGAGCAGTGTCAAGAAAAAATATGGGATCAAATACAATTTCTGTGGCTAGTTTCTATGTAGGTTAATATAGAGACACATAACTTTATGCAGTATAAGGAGAAGGAAAGAAAAGTTGAAGCAAAATGAACTTGTTACTCCTTGATCTCATTTAAAGCCTTTGTCTTGAACATAGGTTTCGTGGGCTTAAAATCCCAGTTCTGCTTCTTAATAAGTGGTTATCATTAGAAAGTAACTAGTCTTTGTAGCTGTGGTCATCTGATTCAAAATTTGGGGACAGACAAATGCCTTATTCATTTTATAATCATGCAAGCTGGGAGAAGTTTTAGAGAAAAAGTTCTTTCTTATATGTAAATACCCTTTTGAAATTACTTTTAAACTCACTTCTTCCTCACAAGCCTGCCTGGCAGCTTTGACACATGTGGGACCGAGTGTCAGAACTTTGTCCTATGGTTCCTCCCTCCAGAACATTTCCTCAAACCACCACAGGACTTCTTCCCTCATTCCCTTCAAGACGCTCCTCGGGTTAGCACATGCTCAGTGAAGTCTTCTGTGGTCGCCATATCCACACTTCCCATCCCCCTCCCATGCTTTATTTTTATCTCTAGTACTTAACACCTTATGACAAAATATAAAAGTTTTATATTGTCTATTTGCTTTCCCTCCACAAGGATGAGGGCCCCAAGTTGGCAGAGATCTCCAGCCGCCTTTTTTTTTTTAACTGATAGTGACAAGCACCTAAAACACTGCCTTAGACAGGAATTCATACAAATACATTGAATGAATACTATTAATACAAGAAACTATTAATGATAAATATAACTACACGCAACTTAGATCTATTTTAGTCTACAAATAGCAGAATGTCAATAGAAGCAATAACCAAGAATATTTGTCTAAAGTCTTATAATATTATAATTCCATATTTAGACAATTATTTAAATATTAAGCAGGCTGCATTAAATTTAAATTGAATAATTTATCAGCAATCTGGGCATCAATTCCTGAAATCTTTCAAAATTTCAGTTTTTCAAGGTATATTTTAACTTAGAAGATATCACTTTGAAAATATTTTCCCCTTAACAGAAAGGAAACTTTTTTCTTACTTTTGCTTATTCAGTTTTATTCATTAACTGCAAATTTCTACAACAGGAAAGGCAAAGACAAAAACTAGAAATTTCTTTAAGTCCTTCAAGTCTATTGTGACAAAAATAATCAGAGTTAGAAACATTTTTCTGATGTGAGGATAAATTAGAAAATGCATGGTCTCAATTTTGGTTCCATTTCTGATTTCACCCCCCC
>PVKE010023513.1:0-24570 GCA_004027555.1 Craseonycteris thonglongyai | reverse complement strand
ACAGTGTATTTTATTTTATTTTTTCTTCCGTCTAGATCAGTGGTCTCCAAACTATGGCTTGTGGGCCAGATGCAGCCCGCAAGGCCCTCTCATCCGACCCGTGGATACCTTTTTATCTGAATAAAATAATATTAAATAAATAATTAAAAACAACATCTATGTTTTGATTCTTTTTTATTTGGACCTCGAGTGTGTAGTCAGCCCCCAAACTGCTGTTTGATAGTTAATGCGGCCTGCGGGCTGAAAGTTTGGAGACCCCTGGTCTAGATTCTCAGTAGTTCCCAGAGCATGCGTGACCACGAAACCACCCTGTGCAGTGGCGATGAAGTGATGGACTGACCTGAACTTCCAGGTGAGTGGAGTCTCTGGGCTGGGGCTGAGGGCCAACGGTGTCTGCAGAGGACAATGGTAGGCGCTGTGTGAAGTAGAGTGCTTGGAGCGCTCTGGGTGGCTAAGGCGGGTGGCCACACCAGCCACCCCTGGCTCTTGGTAACAGGCCCAGCCCCAGCCAACCCAATGCCTGTGAGTTTGATCACTGAGGGGACCTTCTACAGCACAGGAGCTATGTCTTCATGCAGCAGGTTGGGGGTGATTGGGGAGAAGTCTAAGTTAATGACTTCAGTTCTCTCTGAATTTTGGGGGGAGGCTTTTTTGTACCTTTGCTGACCACCTGTCATCTATTCTTTGGCACTTGTTCCCACCCCCAGTTACGCACCATCAGCCCACTCCCATCACTCCTGAGTCCTAGGAGTTTATTCCCAAACCCAGTGCCTTTTGAAAACTGGTTTCTTCCTGACAATATCTAGTGTCACTACACACGTGCTGCCCAGTTTCATTACGCTTGCCGTCTGAAAGGTCTGGCTCAGGAACCAGCAAAGGAAATGTTTATTGAGTGCTTATCAAGTGACTTGCTTCTTCTCTTCCTTCTTGTAGTTCTTCCTCTGGGTAAAGTCCTAGTCTCACTTACCTTCTAAGAAAAAGTAAGAAAGGAAAAGGTGTTTAGTGGGATTAATGACTGAAATTTCTATCAGCACCCAAAGAAAAAAGTCAGACACAATGATCCATCCAAAATGTAGGAAAGAAGGTTCATTCTTCACATCTTGGTGCTTATGGGCAGAACTCCGATGAGCCATGAGGAAAGGGTCTGCCTGTGCCTGTGTGTGAGTGTGGGCTCTGTGTGTGCGTGCGTGCACATGTGTGCATGGACTGGCAGTGTAAAGACAGGGAAGACAAGGGACTTTTGCCTTCAGGGAGGCATTTTCCCTACTCCTTTCTCCCTCTCCACTCCCAACTTCTGGATCTTTTACAAATGATGCTTTCAACAGTTCTCTTGTCTGTGCTTAGCCAACGCTTCCTCCCAGAGACATGCCTGCATCCCAGCCCAGGTCTGGGTCAGATGGTTCCTTTTGTGCTCTGAGCTCTCATACCTAGTCTATTCGTGCCTGCGTCACCCTGCACTGCAGTGGTGTAGTTATTCACATGTGTGATCTCCCTATGGCTGGCAGTGGGACTGTATGTGTCACTGTTGCTGTCCAGTGAGGATTATAAATATTTGTGAAAATAATAAATGCATGGCATGAGGGGGAGCTACAAATTGCAGCGACTGATTCCTGGGGTCTCAGATATAAAAACAGGTGTCTTGCATGGGGCATAGTGGAGGCAGCTGCATGTGCAGGGTCCCGCTAGGAAAGGTACTACGTCTGTATTTCTTGAATGCTTGTTATGTGTCCCATGCAAAGGACTTGACACTATTACATTTTTACAACAACTGGACAAAGAAGGGCTTGTTTAAGATCTTATGGAGAAGGTAACTGAACCTTGAACTGAACCTCAAAGAGTTGGCCAGGCATCAAAGACAGAGAAGGGCTTTCAATTCATCGAAAGCAGGCTGAGCTCTATCCCAGGTACGTGACAAGGAGCTCACATAAGTGTGTCTGTGTCTGGAGGACAATGGAGAGTGGCTGAGATGACAACACTGAACTTTTCCTGAGCGCTGTGCTTCTGGAAGCAGTGGCTGTTAGGAAGTCTCCCGATACTTCTGTGTTCCAAGAAAAACTAGCCACAAAAGCCTCTGTGATGCCAAATACACCTAGATAGACCCATTTCCAAACTTCCTCAGGAATTCTGAAAGACTTCCTTGTTTACCCACCTCTATGAACTCAAGGCCCTTCCTTTTCTCTGATCTGTTCCTCATGTGTGAAGGTTCTTTCTAATGGAATAGCCTGAGTAACATCAGCTCACGGATTGTCTGGTGCATTTAATCTTGCATGGGGGCTGTATCTGGCCAGGGGGGGAGCGACCAGGTCATGGGGGTCCTTGTAAACCTTGGTCAGGGGCTTGGACTTGATCCTGTAGGTGTAGGAAGCCGATGATGGCTGAAAGGTTTTTAACAGAAGAATGATGAAGTCAGACGTGAGTTATAGAGGGTCACTCAGCTTCCTGTCTGCGAGAATGGTTGGAAGGAGAGTTCAATAAAGACAAAGACAGCTCCTATTCTGATAAGGGAAGATGGGGCTCTGAGCGAGGGTAGGGTCAGTTATGGGTAATGGGTCAAGGATGGTATCCTCTGGGACATACATGGCACCCATCTGTGTGGCTAAGGGAAGGGTCTAGGAAGGCTCCTTGGCTTGTGTGGCCATTTGTGTCTGGGTGGTGTTAGTTCACTGCCACTGTCACAGCCATCAAGAGAGAGAGTGTCCTAAATCTGGTTCATGGCAGGTGAGCAGCATGGAAAAGCACAGACAGGTCACCTGCATGTTAGAGCAGGTTGTGCTGGCTCCATCAGAGAGAGAACTTCGAAACTGATGCTCTCAAGGCTCCACAAATGTCCTTATGAATGAAACCGCAGGGAAGGGACTTAAGACATACATGACCTCCCTCCTTGTCATTGGGCCATACTTTTACTTCATTTTTAAATGAATTTTGCTGTCACTAGAGAAAAGATCCCCTAGTCTGGTGATACCCACCTGAATCACTTCAGGGAAGATGGAAGAGGAGGCAGGCCTCGAGACACCCAGAGAGATGGCAGCTGAAGCTTTCCTTTGGGCTACCCACTGATCTGTTGTTGGTGAGCGATAATCAGGCCTCTGTGGAGACCTGCGCTCTGGGTTCCCCTCAGCCTCTCACTTGAAAGTCAACACTGAGGAAATATATGAGCCTTATGGCAGTGAGGGGATGCTTGTGTCGTGGTAGATGCCACACCTGAAGGCAGTGGATGGCCCCGGAGCTAACTCGTGTGGGAAGAAGGCACCTTTGTTACATGTCTTCACCAGGCTGTCCTCAGGCTGGAGTTGGGAATTGTAGACAACCTGGTGAGACATTCTTTTCAGTTGTTCTCAAGATCTCTGTGGTTATTTTAAAAGTGTTTTTCACACATTAGTACCATTTTCAGGCATTTTCCCCCTGGTCTTGATTGCCTGAAAGCTTAATGTAGATGTAAGCACTTCACCAGATTCTCAGGGAGGAATGTTACATGAACGTAATTAAAGTGATGACGATTCATATTGTCCCAATATCATGAATCTGGGCCTACAGAACACTCTTCACATTGAGCTCCGATTTCTTCTGCTCTCTGCACAGTGGCTGCCGGGGATGTGGTAAGCTTACACTTCCCTGCGGGTCCCTTCCTGCAATGCCTTCAGGACAATTCACACGCCGGGAGCTTCCTAGTGGCGAAGCTCAGGCTTGTGCCTTGATTCCCAGGCCAGAGGGTCAACCATTTGCTGCTTATCACCACCTGGATTTTCCATGGGAACCACAAATCCCACATGTCTCAGTATGGAGTTAGTCATTCTTCCTGCCCTCCTGTCCCTCTCCCTCCAAACTGTAATTATTCTAACATCAGACAGCAAGCACCTGAGACATATTTCGAGAGGAAGTGGTGCTAAGCATAAACGACGAAGAGGTGTTAGTGATGCAAACCCTGTGGAGTGCAATCGCCCCCATGAGCAGGTCAGGAGTTAGGCAAAGGGCTGTTATGTGAGTCCTGGATGACCAAGCTCAATATAGACTGTCCGAGATGTCCTCTTTGAATGGACACACAACAGACACTGTGCTGTCATAATCTGTCCTTCCTCTTCTCCCTTCTTTTCTATATTTTAATTCTTAAATTTGAACTTTTAGAAATCTGAGTCTTGGCTTTCTATTGGCAGAGTTTGTAATCTTTAAAATACTCTATCCTATAAATAACCATAAATGATTTACCTTTCTGAAAGTGATACTCATATCAGTTATCAAATCCTACAAACAAAGCTCCTTGCGACACACACACAAAGGGAGAGGTTGGGGGTCAGAGGAAAAGCAAGACTTAGAACGGGCTTGTTTTCACTTAGGGTTTCCTCTTTTAGACTTTGTTTTGGGGTGTACTATGTGTTGATCCACAATAGAGCTGCCAGTAACAGCTACTCTAGGGTTTATCTGCCCTCAGTGGAGCCATTGAGGACAGTAACCTGTGATGTGTTAGAGCAGGTGATGCATGCTTGGTGGGAACGGTGTGTAGGGGGATAGGTAAAAAAAAAAGTAGAAATTTGTATGGGACAAATAACTTCTTTCTACATGGGGATGAAGCATAGTAATAAAAAAGTTTCATCAGTTTTCTGTCTCTTACATTTTCCCAACGTGATTATGATCAGTTCAATGATGACAGGTCTCCTGGAGCATTTAATCTTCGCTCCCACATCTCCCTGCAAAAGACCATGAGATTTTTCTCCCCTTGTACATGTTATAAAACTACACTACCTACTAACCTAGAGCCAAGTGACCAGGTAATTGTGGTGCAGAAAAGGTGGTAGTGGAGGGGTATGTGTGTGTGCAAGCACATCTGTATGTGTATGTGTGTGTGAAAGGGTTGGTTAGACAGAGGTGTGATTCAATGTGGAAATGTGAGTTGTGTTCCCCAGCAAATACATTTGCAAGGTGTTTTACAAGTGGAAACCCATTTCTTTATAAAAATGGAATTCCTTTCCTAAGACAGAAATGCTGAGGAAGTAGAAGGATGACTCTGAGTCTTAGAGGAAGCTTGGCAGAAATTGGTTCAAGGACCTTGCAAATGATACTGGGACATTGAAGGGGAAATGCACAAACCGTGCTGTGTTGTGCATTTCAACCTCCGAGGATCCTCTCTCCTTGCCTATGCATATTTAAAATTTCTTTTAATATATAAATAGGATAATTCTCTCTCTTCATTCACATCAGAGTTCATTTAACAGGCACAAAAAAGGTTTGTACATCCTGGCCTGTCTTTTCCCGCTTCCTGCTTTTACTATTTATTGGTTTTTCTCATCTTCTCTTTTTTCCTCCTATGTTTCTACGTTAAACAGTGTTTCAGGATTTACTGAAGAGAAAAATGCCATTTCTTCTAAACAAAGCTGAGCCTGAGAAAGGTGATCTCCAAGCTCACACTGCTCTTTGGCACCATCACAGACTTTCCAGAATTCCTCTTCGAATACAAATCCCTGGGTCTCAGACAGTCTGGCTTTTGCAACCTCCCTTTAATGCCACCTTTACTCATTCTTGATGGCAAGTACCCTTTTGCCCCATGAATGAAACCTTGGCACTCCCCAGGGTTCCAAAGACACAATTGAAATACAAATTCGTTTTTATTAAATGTATTTTTCAATTGCAGTTGACATACAATATTATATTTGTTTCAGGTGTGTACCATAGTGATTAGACATTAATATACCTTATTAGTGCTTACTCCAATAAGTCTAGTGACCATCTGTCACCATACATAGTTATTTTAATCTTGGGTGACTATATTCCCTACGTTATACTTTACATCCCTACAGCTATTTTTATAACTGGCAACTTACACTTTTTAACCCCTTTTACCTCTTCAACTCATCCCCTCCACTCCCTTTTCATCTGGTGACCATCAATTTGTTCTTTGTATCTATGAGTTTCTGACTTTTTTTTTTTGGTGGGGGTGGTGGGGGGTGGGAATGGTGTTCCACATATAAGTGAAATCATATGGCTCTCTGTCTGGCTTATTTCACTTAGCAGAATAACCACTAGGTTCGTCCATGTTGCCACAAAACTTAAGATTTCATTCTTTTTTATGACTCATACTCCATTATATATATGTACCACATATTCTTTATTCATTCATATGTCCATGGTCACTTAGGTAAGTCTACTCAGCAAGGCTATCATTTCAAATCAAAGAACAGATAAGAATTTTCCAGATAATAAAAAGCTAAAGGACTTTATCACCACTAAAGTATTATAAGAAATGTTAAACGGACTTCTTTTTTTTTTATGATTTATTTTATTGTTTTTTGAGAGAATGTGTGAGAGAGAGACACAAAGAGAGAGAAGACAGAGAGACAGAAGGGTGAAGGCCCAGAGTAGTCTCCATAGTTGTGCAACATTAATTGTGACATAGTTTTATTCCACATAGGTGGATATGGGGCCACATGGGGTGGGGACTGAACTGGGGACCTCCTGCATGGGAGGGGAGAACTTTCACCACAAGGCTTGGCAGTTACCATGTGCACCACAGTTTAGCATATGGGTTTGCAGAGGCTGGGGCTGGGATTCAGTCCCTGGACCTCATGTTGTCAGGCAAGTGCTCAACCTGCTGAGCTATCCCAGGATCCTTTTAAAAGGACTTCTTTAAGAAGAAGAGGTTAAAAGACAAAAATAGGAAAGTCTTGTATAATTACAATAATAAATTGAGGGGTACATATAAACAAATGCTCAAAAAAAGTAAAAAACAATAGCAAAAACACAAACATGGAGGGGGTGAGTAAATATTGCAGTGATTTTAGAATGTGTTTGAATGTGAGTAAGCATCAACTTGAAAGAGACTGCTATAAACATAGCTTGGTGTATAGGAAGCACGTGATAACCACAAAGCAAGATTCTATATATATGTACAAGAAGTAAAAAGAAAGGAATCCAAACAATATAGACAGTCATCAACATACAAGAGAATAGAGCAAGAGGCTAAGAAAGACACAGAGATGAACTACAAAACCAACTAGAAAACAATTAATAAAATGGCAATAACTACATTCTTACCAATAATTACTTTAAATATAAATGGGTTAAATGCTCCAATCAAAAGACACAGGGTGCCTGAATGGATTAAAAAAAAAAAAAAAAGACCCATACATATGCTGCCTACAAGAAACTCACTTCAGATCAAAAGGCACGCACACACACAAAAAATAAAAGGATGGAAAAAGATATCACATGAAAATATAAATAAACAAAAATGGCTGTGGTAGCAATACTTATTATATCAGACAAAATATAGACTTTAAAACAAAGGCTGTAAACAGAGACAAAGAAGGGCGTTTCGTAATGATGAAGGGCTCAATCCAACAAGAGAGTATAACTCTTGCAAACATCTTCACACTCAGTGTATGAGCACCTACATATATAAAGCAAATATTGACAGACATAGAGGGAGAGATCTACAGCAAGACAACACTACGAGGAGACATTAATACTCCATTGACTTTAATGGATAGATCATCCAGACAGAAAATCGACGAGGAGACAGTGGCCTTAAATGACACATTAGACCAGAAGGACTTAATATTTTTATGACGTTTCACCCCAAAGCAGCAGAATATACATTTTTTAAAAAGATTTATTTTTATTATTTTTTAACAGAGAGAGAGACAGAGAGAGACAGAGAGAAGGGGGAGGGCCCAGAGCAGTCTCCATAGTTGACATTAGTTTTCCATATAGTTTCACTCCACAGGTGGATACAGGACTGTGCAGGGCAGGAACTGGGCCAGGAGCCTCCCACATAGGCCCCGGCAAGAATAGAACTGGGGGCACACCCCAGTTCAGCATGTGGGTCCGCATGGGCCGGGCCCGGGATTTGATCCTCGGGCTCCAGAGCTGCAAAGCGAGCACTTAACCCACTGAGCCATCCAGCTTCCCCTACATCCTTTTTAAGTGAGCAGGTTAGGCAGTTCCAGTGGCTATCTTCCTGAAACATAGACCTATAACGAGATCTTGAATACTTGCTTCCAAAATATTCTTCACATTTTTCTTTATTACAAATACAGGAAAATATGAAACTAGTGCTGAATGTTTCTCAAGTGCTGTAGCAGGCTCTTTGACATGCATCAACCATGTAATTATCCCCAGGTAAGAGCCGTTGTTCTTCCACATACATCCCTGGTATTAAGAAGAATGTGATGAGAGAGTCTGCACTTTTCCTGTGAGTTAATTCACTGTCAGAGCTCAGGGACAGTACCAAATCCCTCTGTTGATATCATCCTGGAAACAAGCCAGACTTTTGAGGAAGGGCATTTCCTAATAGGGAGGGTGATAGGTCAGCATCTGGTCAGGACTGTGGTCAGAGAGGCAGTGGTTCAGGGCCATTTCAATTACTGTGAAGGGATTTTGGGCCTTAAACATCCTAACCTGAATGAGGAGCATGCCCATGATTTGTGGGAGTACAAATGGTACTTTGTCTCAAGTTATTGCACGATAGACCCATGATACCTTCTTGATTCCCCAAACTTGCAAACACTATGCTGTTAGAAACTTCTTTAGCAGAAATGGGCCAGAAAAAAGCACCGCAGGGTACTATCGGAATGCAACCCATAACACTCAGCTGGGCTCACCACCTGCGCATCAGTTTCAGGTTCCTGGCCTTTCTACATCTAAGCCTCAGCAAAATCATAAATGACCAAGGCCAGATGCCTTCAGGGTCTCTTTGAAATCTTCATAATCATAGAAATGGTATGTGCAAAGATTCAAAGGCTATTCTACTTACATAGCAATGTAGACTTAGGGGTTTGTGTTGCTGACTTTTTGGACATTCACACTTTTCATTTTTGTTTTTGTTGTTGTCAGTGTATTTGTTATAGGAACTAAAGATAGGCGTTAAGAGCAGGAACTCTTGAGCTAAACTGCACGGGTTCAAATGCCAGCTCTCTCACTTCCTAGCTGTATAATCTTAGGCAAGTTACTTAGCCTTTCTGTGCCTAAGTGTCTACATATGTAAAACGTGGACAGTAGGAGGCTTGTTGTCAGCACTACATGGATTCACGTGCTGACGGCATGTAGAACCTGGCCTAGCAGCAGAAGCACTATATAAGCGTTTGCTCCTGTCATTGTAAGTCACCGCTGCTGTTACAGTTGACATCTGGAAGGTGTGCTGAATAGCGTGTCCTGCTTGAAAATATGATAATGGCTCTTGTGTTTGCAACTAGTATCTATTAATTAAGAAACCATCATTTTTGTTCTGTAATTATATTTATTAAACCCTAACTCCTAGCATAACAATAATTAGTTCTTGCTAATTAAATTTATCAAATTCCCCCTGGATTCATATCTCAGGTAAATATTTAGTAGCCCTACACTAATTATTTTAATCAATGTGGAGTGTATTTCAAATGACTACAAATAGTTCTAACTAATTAAATTGAGTACAAAATAATATCTTAAGTAATAAATTTGCAGGTGCTAAAAAGAGTGGGGATGAGCCACTGGTTAAAGTCTCAGCGACCTAACCACCCGACTTAGTGATTACGGCATTTGCAAAGCCCAACCAACATGCTCAGGAAATTATCCTGAGGTTTATCGTCCCTGTCCTGATTTATGTTCTACTGCCAATGTTTTCTGCACAGAGCAAGCTCTGTGTTTGATCCAGGAACACGCCATATGATTTGAAATTGGACCCATCGACACTAGTAATTAATTCAGAAGCAAGAAGCCAGCAGCAGCGGTGGTGGTAGATGAATCCCAGCTTCAGAGTCTGAAGGAAGTAAAGGCAGGTTCTGAGGCTCCTCCTTCTGCAGGCTTGGTCTCCTCATCCTTAAAACACACTGTCAGCTCTGCCTCATGCCAGGGAGTCCTCCTTCTTGCACTGTGCTCAGCTCCTTCATAACAAAAAAGAGGAATCCTTGAAATACAGTTTGTCATCTTGTTGCTAGGAAATTGTACAATGAAGGTATCATATTTCATAATAAAAATGCCTCTGACCCAGCCTTTGAGAGGATCCGTGTGGGTCTGGTGTCCACTGACAACCCACCTCTGCTCTCCTCTGCTCCCTTCCAGGGTCATTATAAATTAACTGTTTTTGATTAGTGGTGGCCGTTATGTGGCCCACAAGGTTGTCTGTGGTCTGAATAAGGTTTCCATCCATGGCCAGAATTGGGAAAGTGGCCATCTATGACCGGAATAGTGGTCTGTTTATGACCATGAATTGTAGGATGTCAGTTCACAACTGAGTTTCCATACTTCGTATGGGGTTGGAATTAGGGTTTAGGCTGGTATGAAGTCCTATGAGGGGGAGAAAAGAAAATGACTGAAGTATTGGCAGTTAAATCATATTATCATAAAAAAATAATAAAAATTATCCACCTCAAAAATGAAAACGGTGAGTCCAAGTATGAAACAATCCATGTAGAAACAAAATCTTTTAAAAATCATCTCTAGCTCTTCCTTATAAATGACAAGTGAATGATCATAAACAGGCAGCTCACTGTGGACGCTTGGGGCAAAGCGTCTGCTCTTACCCCAGGCTGTCCTGACCTTCCCTTTTCATCAACTGCCTGCCCGGGAGGGGGTTGCTTCCTTCCAGCGTACACATTGCATGCTATTGTTGTGGATGAAATGTCTTGAGTGGGCATGAGAGAGATCACGGGTGACATATTTGATGGTGGATCGGCACTCATGCCTCTCAGAGAAGCACACATACACAAGAGACTTATAGAAAATGCACGGGCTTTATCTCCCCCTCTCATGAGGCTGTCATCACTATGGTGCAGATCCATCTCGGTTCTGAATATCGCTTCCCCCCTTCTAGCTCTCCTTGGAGGATTTGTGATCTCATGCAGCCATCTTCATGATAGATGAGGCATTCCTATGGCAACCACAGTCATTGTGAAGCTTCTGAGTGAGCTGGTAGGAGAAAACAGCTTTTGAGAGAACAGAGACCCTGGGGGACCCAGGATAGTAGGGAAATCTGAGAACATTGAACCAATGAAGGTAGCATCACATCACTTCAGAACTGGAAAGGGTAAGAGGACTGAGTTCCAGAAAGGGGTCAGTTTTGCTCAACATCCCACAGAACTAGAACTCGGGCCTCTTTTTGGCTTTTCTTGCACCATGATGCACAAGTAAATGAATAAGCACAGACTTGCCATATGTCAACTGAAGGCAAATGGGCCAGATGGTAGGATTTTTATGTGTTCTTCATGTGAACTCATTGACCTGAACATGAAGTTTTATTCTGAGAGTCTAAGCTTTAGGACCAAGACTGCATTTGGGCCTAAGACATGTTGTCTCTAAAAATCTCCTTCTCTTCTACCCAAGAGATGTGCTTGCTTGTGGTGGTGGTAGTATTGGGGCCTTGACCCATTGGAGGCATCTCTGTAGATAGCAACAAGAAAGCCTCTTGGGGATGGGCTCTGAAAGGGTGCTGGGGACCTAGCCATTGTCCTTGCTGTGGTTGGCAGACATGCAGATACGATTTACTTAACAGAGCCTTATGGATGGGGCATGACACTAACGTCAGCTGAGAGTAGATCTTGAATGGAGCTGAGACCAGGTCACAGATACACATGGGTTTTTCTCTTGTGGCCACCATCCACCTGTTGCTTACCTGTGTGTTCTGAACAGTCAGCACTGATATCGCACTTCTATGCGATCCTTGCCCATATATGTCCAGGGGAATCTTCTTTTAGAGACTGGAATGCCTCATTTTATGCTTTGAACAATTTTTATCCCAGCTTGTGACTGAAGACTAGGAAGAAAGCTTACTGCTTCTGAAAGAATCCACTACAAAAGACTGTATGATGTGCATAGAAGGGAGGCCCGTCTGTGCCTTACATAGGACTGTCCCCAGACGGCACCCCAAAGCCTGCCAATTGTGCTTTTCCTTTCATGGATCATCCAACAGAGATCCAAACCCCTTGGCGAACTGAGCCGAGAACCACAGTGTCTGACACTACTACTCATGCGAGAAGAGTGGAGTTCAACTGTCACTTTTTAATCCACCGTCACGTGGCTGGTCTCCTGCTAATGGAACCCAGTTCCTCTACCTCACTAAATCTAACAGGTGTTTCTTCAGTCCTGAACTTTCACCAGAATTTAACATAAATGACTATGCTCATCTTCACTTTCTTCTCTTGGCTCTCATAACAACACTTTCCAAGATGTTTTTCTTTCTGTTGGGTTTCTTTGGTTGTTTTTGTTCCCTTATACTAATTCTAAACCTTTTTCTTTTCTATATTCATTTTAAGGAACTTAATAAACATTGATGTCGGCATTGTTCAGATTGTAACCACTAACCAAATATGGCTATTGAACACTTGGAATGTAGGTATCTGAATTAAGATATACTAAAAGGGTAAAACACCTATCAGATTTCTGAGACTTATTATGAACAACCAGAAGAATGCTGTTATTGTATTACAATAATACTATTTATATTATTTATATGTTAAATGATAGTATCTTAAATATATTGGGTTAAAAAATATATTATTAAACCTAATTTCACATTATATTTCTATTCAGCAGCATCAACCTATGCAATGAATAACACTCAAACTTATTTGTAAGTCAGACCTCATCTTTGAACTCCAGACAATATAACTACTTAGCAACTTAACATTTTTGTGATCTGACAAGGACTTCAAAACTAACATGTTCAAAATGAAATGTGAGGTGTTTTCCCCTAAATCCAATCCTTCTATCTCTTAGTGACTGGCCTCACTGTATTTTTATTCCCCTCTTTTCTTCTTCATATGGCTTTTTCTTTCCAGAACTACAGAAATGTACAGTATCTAGGTGGGACAGCTATGCATACAACTACTGTCTTATGCTTGAGCCTTCTCTGCAACATTAAGTTGTTATGTGGGCATCTGGAGGGATGGGAAGCTCTTATCCTTATAAGGCAGCCATTCCATTTATGGACAGCTCTGTTAGAAAGTTTACCAATATACTGAACTAAGATTTGACTCCTTGAGATTTCTTTTCATGTTTTAGGTCTGTCTCCTGAAGCCATACAACAAGTATAATTTCTCTTCTACTTGTGAGAATTGTTTAATATCCTGTTTGCCCTGTCTTTTCTCTAGTTAAACATCTTTTGTTCCATTGATGTGATTTCAAGTCCTCTCATTCATTCTTACCACTTACATTTGAACAATGTAGTTTGTTTACCTATTAAGAATGTGGTTGTCAAATGCTCCACCAATTTCAACAGGTTAGCTGAAGACTCAAAATGGACTCTTACTTTGCCTTAAATTCTGTACCTCTGCTGATACCACTTGAAAGTATGTCCATTTACTCAGGAGTTATATCAAACACAGATATTGGTTTGTATTAGACTCATGTGATTCCAGTATTTGAGGGCTGTACAGAAAGGATCTAGCTATATAACTGTTCATGTTATATTGACAATGATTGAGTTTTTTTCTGGGTGGCTCTCATGTCTTGGATATGTAATGTAATGTAATTAAGCCAAGCCACTTCCATTTTTTATTTTTATAGGTTTGCATGGTATATTTAAAGTTTGTGGTTCTACTTATAGTTTAACCCATTTCACTAGCAAGCCTATTTAGACATTACTGACTTTGATTCTTTCACTCACCATGACTTGTTCTATGTCTTAGATTAATGTCATCCCAAAAAATTGATTAGTAAACCTATATTTTCATACAAATCATCAGCAAAAATGTATATAGGACAGGATGAAAATCAGAACTCTGTTTTATACTAAATTACAAAAGCCCTCTGTCTATGTATGTCATCTTATTAATTAGCCCTATAGACTATAGGACATGGTCATTTAACCAAATACAATGACAGTGCTTGGTAAATTGTTTTCCATTATCACTTCAAATATTTCCCCTGTTCTAGTGATCTTTGGGGTCTCTAATTACATTTGCATTGACCGTTTGATACTGTCCCAATGCTCTTGGATTTCTGGGGCTTTTTATCCTTTTTTAAAAATCTTTCTGTATTTCAACTTGGATAATTTCTATTGGCATTGGCATATTTTCAAGCTCACTAAGGTACTATTTTGTGTTTGCTCTACTGATGAGCCCATTAAAGTAATACCTTATCTGTGATATAATTTGCTTTAAGGATTTATTTTATTGTTTTGAGAAAGAGAGAGAAGGAGAGCGAGAGTGAGCGAGAGAGAGGGAGAGAGAGAGAGAGAGAGAGAGAAGGGAGGAGGGCCCAGTGCAGTCTCCGTAGTTGTACATCATTAGTTGTGACGTGGTTTCATTCCACACAGGTGGGTGTGGGGCCGTATGGGGCAGGAACTGGACCGGGAGTTCTCACATGGAAGGTGAGAACATTCACCACTGAGCCATCTTGGTGGTTGCCAGTGTGCTTCAGTTCAGCGTAAATAGTTTGCATGGGCCAGGAGCAGGAGTGGAACCCCGGACCATGCGATTGCAGGCAAGCTGTTGTAACTCAGCATCCCAGTCTGACATAATTTTTATTGGTAGCATTTACATTTGACTCTTTTAGTTTTTATCTCTTTGCTGAAATTCTGTATTTGTTTATGCACATTGTCAATCTTTTTCACTAAACCAGAGGTTAGCAAACTTACTTTTTACATTCTCTATGGCCTCTCTCATAACTAATTGACCCTGCCACTTGTAGTGCTGAAATAGCCATAAATAACTATGAATGAATGAGTGTGGCTGTGTTCAATAAAATTTTATTTACAAAACAAGCAGCAAGCTGGATTTTTCCTGAAAGACACAGTTAGTTGACCACTGATCTAGATCCTTTAAAATATTAACTCTAGTTATTTTAAATGCTCTGATAGTTTCCTTCATCTCTAAGTCTGGTTATATTGAATATTTTTTCTCTTGATGATGATTGTTTTCTTTGCTTTTTTTTTTGTCTCATAATTTCTGATCAAATGTCAGAGATAGTATGTTGAAGAACAGAAGAGACTGAAGTAAATATTATTTTCAAATTAATGGGTGCATCACCTTCCATTAGACCATTAATGTGGAGGATTGAATCAATTTGATAAATATTTCAACTGGAGATATCTATCTATATCTATATATCTATATATATCTATATAGATATATATAAATTTTTTTTTTGATGAGGGGTAGTTTTTATTGTAGTTACATCTGGTATAATGAAACCTTTAAAATTTCTAAGTATGGAGATCTTTTAACTCATGCTTTGGACAGGGAATGGTGCCAAAGGTTTTTTCTCAGTGTTTTGATTCTCCTTATCTTTCAGTAGTCTAAATGTGTATGCATTATAGAGGCAGTCTCTCTTCTCTTCTTACTCAAATGGTAGAATACTGTTGCTTGTTATTCAGGGCAGCCTGTGGTGTGGATGGGGAGGAGGGCATTCTCTCATGTGATAGTACTTCACTTAACTCCTATTTTAAAATATATGTTTCTTTTAAAAATGATAATACATATAATGATCCAAATAAATGTTTTGACAAATTTTCATTTATAGCTATCTCACTGTCCTGAATTATCAGACTAATAACTTTAAGAAAGTAAAAAGAAGTGATTTTAAACTTAAGGAAGAAATGTTAGCTCAAGTAATTGTTGTTTCCTCTAAATATTATATTGAATATCATATAATTGATTCAATAATATAGTATGCAACCTTGCCAGGGGTTGATGTCAAGACAATCTATCATTTCTGTGTCTCTTACATTCTCTAGGGTTTAAAGTGATTAATAGAATTACATACTTAAACTTTTTTTTTCTAAAAGTTTCTTCACCAAATTGGGCCTAAGTTTTCTTCTTTTAATATGTATGACTTTATAACCTAAAAACCATTGTAATTTGCATGGTTAATATAGGCAACTACATTTTAAATGTATTCATTCAATAAGAGTTAATTTAGAGCCTGCATGTCAAGTTTTAGATTTAAAGCTTGAGTAATAAGTTTAAATAAAACAGACCCTGCCTTTAAAAAGTTCCAAATGTAGCTGCTAAGGCAGACATGTAACAAATATTTAGGTAGGAGAATGTGACAAAAGCATTAACAGGGGAATGGCTGATACTATAAATAGGAGTATGAGGGAAGTTCCAGAAGGTTTCAAAGACTTCATGGTATTTTTAGAAGTCTTAAAAAAATAAATAATTTTACTTGATACGTGAAACAGAAAAGGATATTCCAGATAATGTAAAACTATGTTCAGAGCTGTGGAGTTTTAAAATACCCTCATGTCTACATTTGCATAAATTGCAGGGATGGTGGTACCTGGTGACGTATAGTGGTAAGAGATAAGGCTGGAGAAGGATTCAGGGTCAAGCTGGGAAGGTCATGCTTGCCCACTCAGGATTTGGGACTTAATCCTGTAGGTGATCAGGATTAATGGAACACTTTAAGAAAGAGGAATCACATGATCCGGTTTATGTTTTTCAAAGTGCACCTTGGCTGTGTGAGTGTAATGAGTCAAGGAAGTTTTTTGTTGAGGCTCTGCAGGAGCAGTGCTGAGGGCACATGAGCTTCACAAGGGACCTCAAGTTGTCTGAGACATGGAGGAGGAGAGATATTAGCTTCATGGTTGAAAAGTTGCTGCATCAAAAAAAAAAATTAATGAATTGCCTATAAATTATGTTCACTACTTAACTGCAGCTCAACTGAACTAAAAAATAGTTTTATACAAGTGAAGGAAATGTTATGTTCAGTGATCAGAACTTGTAGGAAATTTCTGTTAGTCTCCCTCTGTCCTTTCCAAGCCATTCTGTGGGCCAGTCCTTTTCCTTCTCATAGAATGTTCTATGGCTTCTCTAGTCACTCTTTGGAAACTAAAATTCTTATGGTCAGCCTAGGTTCCTAAACAGTCTTAATTTAATAACAATAATGTCCAATCTCTTTAATAATCAAAACTACGTATTTAATAGTTCTTTTTTTCCCTAGTTTTGGGACTTTTGGGGGTGATTGTATAGAAAGAGAAGTTTGGTTGTTTGTTTTTTTTTCATTAGTCAATTCTTAGGTCTTTAATATTCTTTCTCTACTCACTGATTGCCTCTGAACCTTCTTGGGCTGATGCAATAGGGGTGGGGTTAGGAAGAATATGTAGGGGTTGGGGAGAAACTGTTTAAATATGGAAATGTATGAAATGGTCAAAAGGTATATAGGAGGTAACTAAATGTAAAGCTTGGCAACTTGGACTTAAGTAAAAGGGATGGGGAACATTTAGAATGACTTCTGGCTTGTGTGACACACTATGGTGGTACCTTTAACTGGACTAGGTTCTGTGTTTATTGATTCAATAAACAGTAACTGCCTACCTTCCATGTAGATCCCTATGAAGGAGACATTTCCAGTCCTTGAACAGCTTATAACCTATGGGGAATGTAGTAAATAAATAACTGAAATATTCTGTAATGAGAACTATATAGCACTATTCCTTGGAAATTATAGAAGCACAAAGGCACATCCATGCCACTTGGAGTAAACTGGGAAGGGGTGCCCTCTGAAAATGTAGACTAGCCACTTAGCTTGAGAAATATTGATTGTGGTGCCTATGAAGAAGTGAAAATTATTGGGTTACATAGATATAGGGCTATGGGAAAAGTTTAATTTAATATAAAAGTTTAGAAGTTATTAGCATAGAGGTATAAGCAGAAGTGAATGAGAAAGATGATCAAAGGAGATATGAACTTTTTGGCTAACATTTATAAGGGGCAAACTGGAGGCCTAGGGAATGTGTGAGAGACAGAGGAAAGCTGGAGAAGTATGCTGGGGAGAACTGGGCAGAGGCATGGGAGGACCCAGAGACAGAGGAGTTCTAGAGGCCAATAGAGAAGAACTTTTCAGGGAGGAGAGAGTAATTGTTACCATCAATGTGGCAAAGAGCTCAAATGTTGGGTAGAGGAACCAGCGTGGTCAATGGGTCAGAGAGACCTGGATTTTCCCTCGTGTCTGCTTACAATCTGTGACATGAGGCAGGTTGTCTAACCATTTGTCAGTAAGCTGTGGTCTTTGCACTCATTCTAGAATCCCTGGAGCACAGCGTGCTGATTCTTTCTTCATGAGAGCCAGATTCACCATTCGTGCTGAAAGACTACCAAACACATTGTCCATAGACACTTCTTCCCCCACCTCTGCATCTTCAGTATCAGCATCACCTTTCATATTTATTGAATCAGTTAATTCCTGATGTCCTTTGAGTTTGGGTCCCTCCTCTCCTTGCTCGTCTCTCTAGGTTCCCCTCTCCTGCAATTCAAGGCTTCTGAGCTGTGCACAGTTATGTCCCTCCTGTGACTGCTTGGCTATTTCTCAGACAGTGTCTCTGAGCAGGTGTTCTGGTATGTACCTCCCCCTCTCTCTGCTGTTGCGTTTTCTATCCAAACACCAGATTGCATTGCTGCTGTTTCTTCCTGGAGAAAACCCAATTCACAATGGTAATGGGGCAGGTTTTGCTTTTAGCCTCTTTGAGATGGTTTGTGATATAAAGGCATTGCAGAAAGTGTTAGCTCCAAAAGTCCTAGGAAATGCAATTTCATGCTATGACTTTATCCACTAGTAACATGCTCTCTCTGGTGTTTCTTCTGTGGAGCTGGTATTCTATAGGAGCATCTCCTTTCTCTATTCCACAGCCTTGCCCCATGTTCCCATGAGCCTGTCTTGGTCTTTTGTAATTGTGTTCCCTCATTTGAGCTTTCCCCACACACATTGGGTTCTTCATCTCCTGATATGTGGGGTTAAGAGATAGAGTCAAGGTATCATTGTATTTTATAATAATAGCTTTGAAGAGCCTTGGTGAAAATGGGAGAGGAAGCAGGGTTGTCTGCTGGGCAGGCTAGCAGGAGGGTGAACTGTCCGCACGAAGGTCAATGGTGACATGTTGGCTGTGATCTACCATTTCCACTTGATTTATGAACTTGTCTTTGATTGCTCACTGAGAATTTGACTATAGCAAGGGACCTAAGGATGTGGAAAACAATTTCCTATTGTTAAAAATGATGCTCTTTTACATTACCTTGTGATTTCCCTTTGGGAATTTATGATTTGGCAAAAGATTTTTATTTTTATCTTTTTTCCATTGATGGTAATTTACCACAGTTAGTCCATCATGTGATAGAATGAGTTGCCTCCACCTATCATTGGATATCTCTCTCTATTGGAAATGGCAGTCTTATTGAAGTAGCTCACGACCCTACCCAGACTCCTATGGACAGGTCGTACATGTGTGCATTCATTTAAATGTTTAAGTAGAACCCTGGAGAGTTTGGAAAAGTCTCTAGGCAGAGTGATGATGGAGTCAGGGGAACTGAAAGAGAGGAGGGGGCTGGAATGACTCACTAACTGACCAGCCTCAATTTTCATATATATACAGACTAGGCTATGGAGTGATAAAAGGCAAGAGTGGAACTCAGGCCGGGAGGGCTTAATGCCACCCAGGAGTGCATTTTTCACCCAGGCTTTCTTCACTTCATAGAGCAGATCATGTTCTGAAAAGTTTTATGTGACATTCTCTTTTAAAGAAGCCAATGATACATTTATTGATAAAGTGAAAAGTTACAACCCAGGAAAAAATGATGACCTTTAGAAGCAGACACATCTAAATAAAATTTTGGCTTTACCATTTCATTCATTCATTCAGCCATTCATTTGTTCAAAAATAACTTATCAAGCGCATTGACTTCCAGGCATAATACCAAGAATGAGGGAGATGACACTGGTAAGTTTTCTGTGTTGACCTGGATAATTTAGTAACTTTCCTCAGCCTCAATTTCTCATCTATAAAATATGAATGATATTACTTACCATGCAGATTGTCATAAAGGTTGAAATATGGATATGGTTTCTGGCATATATATTTTTTTTATACTGAGGATTGTAATTATGTGAGTAATATTCCATTTCACATATTATACACTTCTTTTTTTTTTTAAGCCAAGCCTTCCCCTTTAGAATGACTTACAATAATGTATTCTTATCAAGTTTCCCTAACCAAACATTACTCTCCTGCTAATAGTTTAAACTTTTACTCACTCAAGTTCATTGCAATGGAGATTTCAGAAATCAACTTAAATTCTGCATGTTAGAGCTAGAACGCTGAGGCTTAGCTTTGACATAATATAACCTGGAATTACTTGCTTTACCTCTCTCTGGACTCTACTTTCTCCATCTATGAAATAGTTATAATAATAATTCTTACTTTGTAGTGATCTTGTAGACATTAAATGTTCATATTAGGAAGTATTTTATTTTATAAAAGGGCAATTCTTTGACTTTTTTGAACAAGTTGGGGCCCACAACAGTGCATTTAAAGCATACTTTAATGTTTCAGAACTACAACTACTGTACAATTTGAAATAAACCTGCATAGTAATATCAGAGCACAGGTTAATATTTGGATTTTGTTCTAACATCCAAGTCAATGTACACAGTGACGGGCTTGAGTGGACTTCACACCTACCCCAATACTACTGAATCTGTTGCTGTA
This sequence comes from Craseonycteris thonglongyai, assembly GCA_004027555.1. NCBI lineage: Eukaryota > Metazoa > Chordata > Mammalia > Chiroptera > Craseonycteridae > Craseonycteris > Craseonycteris thonglongyai. The sequence goes on along the minus strand of PVKE010023513.1, from coordinate 4,184 downwards.
TATTTGGTTTGGGACTTCGGTTTGATAGTTGGTTTTGAATAAATTTTAAAGGAATCATGATACTCGTAGTTTTGAGGTCTAGAAAGTAAGTCGAGCAGATTCTAAAGTATGATCATTCAATTCACAAGTCAATCTGAAGTGCCTCTGCTGGGCGATGTGCAGTCAGGAAGGCTGCACTGAAGAAGTGACATGGGGGTTGGATCTTGAAATGACGGGGGTTTACCATGTGAGAAAGGAGCCTAAGGGATAGCAAGGTACAGAGGACCCATGACTGAATTAGAAGAAGGAGGCTAGAGCATGGGGAACTGGCTTATGTGTAGGAAACAGTGGGGAAGCTCTGAGGGAAGAGGCTGCAGAGAGAGTCAGGAGACAGATGGTGGAGAATCTCTGCTGCCATGTTGAGAATTTGCTTCAAATGCAAACTAAGGAGTGAGTGCTTAGTCATAGCCCTGATAAAACACATCTGTTCACTCTCCTTTGAATATTGGCTCTGTGGATTTTCTCACTGAGCCACAGAGGCAAGGGCTATTTTATTATTATATGGAGGGGGTTAAGGGTTCTTTGCTAAAGATCACACTCCTAGGCCCAGCATACTGATGAACTAAGGTTTAGAGAGAAACATACCTTCCTGGGCAAGTCAGGTTTAATGGGTTCTACCCGTTAATTTCCTATAGTGATAAACCATATAGATTAGAATTTTTTTTTCCTGAAGGACTTACTGTCTTCTTGGTGTATATAGATAGCATTTATGGGATTATTAACAAGTTATCGCAAAATCGTAATAACTGGGGTTGAGAAACCACTTGATCCCTAAGAACACAATGTATAGCCCAGTAGCAAAGCCAGTCAGTTGAGGTTGGGGGCTCAGAGGAGAGGAGGGGGCTGTGGGGGTCAGGGATGGGTTAGAAGGGAGGGCAGGGACTGATTAGGGCTCTGAAGGGGGACCTAGTGACCCCAAACTTAAGACCAGGACTCTAAATTGGATTTTGAAAGCACTTGGAAATAGAGTCAATTAGAAATGATCATTTTTGCTCCTGTGCTGAAACTTCTTTGACCGGAGCTGTCTGGAGAGTGAGAATCAAAGACAGGCACAAAGCTCTAAGGAGTGGAGGCCCTGCTTGCCTAAGATTGTCGAAATACAAAAGAAAAGTGTTTCCAGTGAAGCCAGAGGTTGGTGGCTGCAGCAGCTGGAGGCAGAGTGAATGCCGGGAGCTGCGAGAGGTGGAATCCGGGAGGACTGCTGGGCTACTCGGCCGCTGGGACCCAGCAGGGAACGGCGCTGCTCCATGCTTTCTTGTTGTTAATCATTTTTCTCATTTTCCCTAGTTGTTAACCCTGGGACCGTACTAATCAACTCCTCGTTTTCCTGCCTGTGGCTTACATGGTTCCGTGGTTATTACATCTGAGTTTAATCATTGTCCAAACTGAGCTTCATGTCTTCCTTGCAATCTCACCCCTGATCCAGTCTGTGTTGTGCCAGGAAACGTAGCTGTGCAGAAATGGAAAGAATATATTTAGAGAGAGGAGAGTCCGAAAGAAAAGGCCCAGGCCAGAAAAGGGGGATGGGACTCTGAGATGACGCATGGAAGAGGTTTTCCCCCCTTCATGGTTCCCATGGCAGTGATGCAGAAATGCAGAAAAATAAGGAAAAATCCACGCTGCCCACGACTCTCCAGATTTCCTTTTCTTCTCACTGCATCTAGAAGAAGTTGGAGAAGTAAACTTCGGAATAGAAATGTAATTAAATTGAAAGTATCAAGATGCAGTCCACTTGACATTTAAGTAGACATTGTCTGGAAGTCATGTGTGGCTTCTGATCCCATTGGTCTTCACCCAGCCTCTGACTCTAGGAGTCCCTCATGTTTCAGAAACAGTGTGGAGGAGGCAGAACTAAGTCAATCATAGGTTCTTCAATTACGAGGAACTGTCATTGCTGACCAGAAATGAGGCTGTAAGACATTAGACGTATTCTTTATCTCACCACTGTCTATAGTTGCTTAATTTGGAGATGCCAAAGATTAAAATCAGCTCCTTAGAGACCAGCTCTCAAAATCTTAAGGGAATTTATGAATAGACATGGGTATTTTTCCCCCAGAAAATGCTGTCAGATATTTTGATACCCTGAGGAATACTTTACTTCAGAGATTGGCATACTTTTCATTAGGATACAAACATCGCATTTTTTTTCCATCTTTAGTATATATATATATCTTTACCCTCATTTTCCACATTAACAGCCAACTTGTTTTTCTCCTTTAAAAGTAAATCTCAAAGGAACTGTCTCTGATACACACTGTCCCCCAAATTTCTATTCTTGTTCACCATGATTCCACCCAAATTAGACTTTTTGCTCCACCATTCCAATAAAAATGCTCCTGATAAGACCACCAAGAGCCCCTGTTTGGTAAATCCAGTGGTCACTTCCTGGCTGTCACCCTCGGAGACTTATCAGCTGCATGGGATACAATTGTTTATGTTTTCCCACTGGACACACTTTCTTAATTTGACTTCCAGGTAAACACATATTTCCAATTTTGTCCAATCTCAGAGCTGCTGCTCCTTCTTTGTCTTCATCCTTGGTTCTTTCTTCTCTCGTTGACTTCTTAATAGTGAACTGTTGCCAGGCTATTAGCACTTGGTTTTTTTTCTTACCACTTTTACACTTATTTCTTCATGACTTTATTCTATCACATGGTTTCACCCACCATCTCAAAACTATGACTTCCAAATTAATCTCCAAGCCCAGACCTCCTCCCTGAGTTCCACTCATGTATTGGCACTGACTACACAATGCTTCTTCTACTTGGTATTTAATAGAAACTTCAAACTTAATATATTCGGGGTTAAGCCCCTGATCTTTTCCTCCTCCTGAAGTTTTATTTGCAGTTAGTGCCAAGACTGGCCTTCCTGTGGTGTAGGCCACAGGGCTTGTTGGCATCCTCTGTCATCACTCTTATACTGCCCTCATCTAACCACCAGCAAATCCAATTAACTCCCCTTTTGAAATGTGTCTAGAATTGGATCACTTCTCACCTGAATCATTGCTGCCATACTGGTTCAAGCTATTATGCTAAGTCTGGATTATTGTACGATAGTTTATTCTTTGCATAGCAGGCAAAGTAATATTTATCATGTCCAGGCGGGATTGTCACGTGTGTTTTATAGTTATCCTCCTGATATGGAATTCCAAATTAGTTGTATTGTGGTAAAATCTGTATTCCTCATTTCCTTCAATGATTATTAACGGCTACTATGTTCAGGGCACTTTCAGATGTGAGGATTTCATTAATGTATAAACCAGACAAACTCCTAACTCTCTGAAGCTTATATTCTAAAATGAAAAGAGAGACGGCTAATGTAATTCATAAGAATTTCAGAAGGTGCTAAGTGCCATGTAAATGAAGAAGCAGAATAAAGTAGATTGGCCATACTGTACCCAAGTGTGAATGTTGTGAGTGTGTGTGTTGTATATATTGTGGTAAAGAGATAAGGGAGAACTTTAAGTAGAGTAGTTAGAGAAAACCTTCTGAGGAAGGTACGATTTGGGTCTATCTTAGAGGAGATAGGGGTCTCATGTCTGGGAAAGGACATTTCAGTCAAAGAAACACCCAATACAGAAACTCTGAGGCAAGACCATGCCAGCACATTAGAGGAAGCCAGTGTGACTATGAGGAGTCACTGAGGGGGAGAGGTGGAAGAAGATATCAGAGAGATTAAGAGTGAGGACAGTTAATGTCCCTTGGAAATTGGTGAGGAAACCCAAGCTCTCGATTTATTTTTACTGATCTTTATGAAAGAGATATTTACTCAAAGAAATTATTGACAAAAATAGATTTTGTTTTTCTGATCTCCAACAATAATTCCAAAGCATAGATTATTTTAGGTCATGAGAAGACTGTGGCATTATTTGCATAATCTGTTAAAGAAACTCAAGATTTCTTTCTTTCTTTATTGTTAAATTTAATGGGGTGACATTGGTTGGTAACAATTAGACAGTTTCCAGAAGTACAAGTCCACATCACATCCCCCATGCATCGCATTATGTGCTCACCACCCAGAATCAGCTCCCCTTCCATCACCATATATCTGGTGCCCACTCCCACCTCCCCCCAAAACTCTCCCTCCTCCCTCTCCTGGTAACCACCAAACCATTGAGTGTGTCCATAATGCTGGTGCCCTCTCCC
>PVKE010023512.1:0-24572 GCA_004027555.1 Craseonycteris thonglongyai | reverse complement strand
AAAAAAAAAAAAAAAAAAAAAAAAAAAAAAAACAATTTAAAAAGAAATCACATATTTAGGCTTGAGCTGAGGACCAGATGAGAGAAGGCAAGACAAGCAAAAATTGTATGCATTATAATGTCAGTATTCTACTTACCCCTGGGTTCCCAACAGAAGTTTAAATTCTGCAATACTATAATTTGCCTGAACCATAGGCATCAGAGCTAAGGTTAAACCACACCCCATATAAACTATAAATTCAATTGAATTTACTCATGAGTGGCAGTTGAAAAAAAAAAAAAAAAGTATTTTTAGGGACCTTGCAATCAACCACCAGTTTGTGTGATTCTACAAACCAGACCCAATTTGAAAATCTTTACATTGTTCAGTAATATCTAAATGCAAAAAAGCCAAGGTGTTGCCTAGTAAGAATAGAGTTGGCAATTTGGAGCAAGCACTAGTCAGCATCACTTGCAACAGACTAGAAATCACAGGTAGAAGGGTAAACAAGATTGTACTAAAAGGTCCCCACCTACTCAGCATCCTGTGAGCTGGTGTGCGTGAGCCTGGCCCAGCTGGTTGTACCAGAGGCTTTTGTTGGAGAGGAGCCAGGTCCCTTTTTCTGGAACACGATGAGAGCAGTTTTGTAAGCAGGGGAAGAACAGTTTGAAATTGGGTGCAAAATAGTCTGGGGGTGTTAGCAGCTAGCATCTGGCAATTTGTGAATGTTGGGTATGGCTGCAGACCTTCCTCCTGGCAGAAGTGGCACTGGTTCCAGGTAGTTTGTTACTAGGCAAACCAGGGAGTCTCTATGGTGATTTACTAGACAATCTGGCTTGTCTCTGAATAGGTAGAGTTGTTTTATGTTGTCAGTTAGAAAAACATTAAGGTACCATAAGCATGCAGTAAAGTGCATAAATTTTAAGTGTGAATTTGATCCATTAGCAGATATGTTTACACTGGGGTAACCACTACACGAATCAAAAACAGTAGCAGACAGGGGTGCCAAGGTAGCTCAGCAGGTGAGCACTTGCCTCTCAATCTCAAGGTCCAGGGTTTACTTTCTGGTCCAGGCTCATGCAAACCCCTATAGTGAACCTTGGCACAACTGGTAGCCTACAGGATGGCTTGGTGGTGAAGGTTCTCACCTCCCATGTGGGAGGCCCCCAGTCCGGTTCCCACTACATCCACCTGTGTGGAATGAAATCATGTCACAACTAATGATGTACAACTATGGAGACTGCTCTGGCCCTCGCCCCTTCTCTCTCTCTCTCTCTCTCTCTCTGTCTCTCTCTCTCTCTCTCTCTCTATCTATCTCTATCTCCCTTTCTCTCTCTCTTGTACCTTCTTTCAAACAATAAAATAAATCTTTATAAAAAAGAGAGAGAGAGAGAACACAGGACTATTAGGAAGCATCGGCGAGGACCCAGGCAAGATGGCGGCAGACATGCTGTGACTAGCTGACCAAATATTACCTGTGCAGTGACAAGACTGATTGTTTACTATTATAAGTTCCAACATTTTGTCCTTTCTTCTCTTTTATTCTCCTGCTCGACTTGTCCCTACCCTCCAGGTGACAAGGCCATCCATATTGTGGTTACTACAAGGCATGGAAAATCATTGAAAATCAAACTCACATAGATGAAATGCTTTCAATATCCAATCTGGAAATGCCAGGGAGATTTCTAGCAAGTCAGTTGTCATTTGTAACTTTTTATTCTGCCATGTACACTTTCCTTTCTGAGCCTGCTTCTCCCCTCCTGTTATGGTTAGACATCACATGGCCTCGGTTACTTTGCCATGAAAGAGGTGCAGAATCCAGATGGCTCCACCTACGCACAGAAATTGTGCAGGGACTCAAGCAGAGCCATCAGAGCCCATTTCCAGGATAGGGATGCCAGAAGAAAGAAGCCCTCTTCTTCCTCCTAAGATCTCAAGCACTAGAGTAGCAACTTAGAGTAGAGGTTACAAGCATAGATGCTAGAGCCAAACTGACTGGTCAAGTCTAGTTCAATACCTCACAATTTGTGACTGAGCAAATGACAACCTCATAGAATGGGTGCAAGTGGGGTAATGCTTATAAAATGCACAGAGGAATGCCAAACACATAGGACACTCTCATAGAATGGTAGCCATTACCAAGGTTAATTTAGCCTGGATTGAAGGAGACATCTTTGCTGCCTGGTGAGAAGCAACTACTTGAGACAATCCCCCACAAAGGAGCACAATGTCACGAAAAGAAAGGAGAGACAAACACTGGACACCCGATGATGTCATTCAGTGCTTGGATGCAGCCGTGCCTGACATCACAGTCACTGTTTGTGTTGTCAAGGAGCCGACATTTCATACTTTTCTTACTCTACAATGGAATTACGTTTCTATCATTCACAATGGAATGAGTTCTGACTACTGCACCCACATAGGAATCCTACAACTTCGAAGCAAAACGTCAACCAAAGCTTCCTGCTTTCACTTGCAGTTCACTGCTAGAAAAATGCATGTGTACCTTTCTCATTATGCCAGAATATAATGGGCTGCTAGGGTGAGCAAACTGCATAGACCTAGTTCTATCTTTTGTTTCCATATTCTTAAATAACAGCCATGACTTTCATTTATTCCATGATAGCATTCATTTTTATTTTCTTTGTTAAAAGTAGCTAAGTTGAAGAAGTGGGGCCAAGCAAGAAGGAAAAAAAAAAATGTTTGCTTGTGCTGTTGATTCTGTCAATACGGTCTTTCCAGAAGAGGGAAACAAATTGTAGAGGTGGATTTATTTATTTATTTACCAGCAAATGTCACATTCATTAGTGAAACCCTCAACATACAGTGAGGCAGACTACGACAAAGTTGAAAACATGCCCAGCTCAGTCTCAATTTCCTGTTAGGATCTGATCTAAAATTTAGATTCAATGGGGATGAATGAGTCAAAGACAAGTGTCAGCTGCACCTCTCACACACGTGTTACCACCAACTGGCAAATTTGTATTTTTCGATTTGGAAAGTCAGGGTACAGAATTTTAAAACAAATGCATACACACTGACAATCTTTATCTTCCCTTCTCCACTCCATCCTCAAAAGGCACACAGAGAGGCAGGAAATTTGGTGGATTCGCCCTTCTAAAACAACCTAGCATCCCCTAAAATTCAAATGGTATAAAAAATAAAAAGTGAAAATTCCTACTATAAACTACTGTAAGATCTCTTTGCTTGAATTTTCTAAAATTTGTGTTATTTCATCCCCAAAATGGCAGGTTTATTTTTCAATAGCTAAGTCTATGTGACTCAGTCTGCTTTCCAGCATTTAGCAATTAAACATTTTAGGTAGTATAATTTGTACAAGAAACCTGTACGGCATAATGATTATCAATGTTTCCTATATTCATTTAACAAGTGTCTACTGAGTTCCTTTTATGCCCATATGTTATATTTCTTTTTTAAATTTCTGTTAGAGTCTCATAATTAATAATTCTTCTAAATTGTATAAATTTATTCATCTCTTCTGCTTGCTTCCACTTTTCACAAAATATTATTATTCCAGAAGAGATATGAATAAACCATATATTCAAGGATTTTATATTGTGTAAAATGAGACATTACACTCAAGTGTAACAGATAAAATATTTTCATTTTATATAATAATTTACATAGTTTAAAATTACACTATTTAAATTCAAAGTGAGGATTAGGAAAACTGTAACTTAAAAGATGTAGGTGTAAATGCTGTTTTAACAATGAAGTCGTTTTTAGTGATAAATTATGTTGCACTCAGGATTAGACGCATAAAATAAACTTCTATTACTGATTAGAAGCTTAAAGAATACAGACATTTTTAAATCGAGGGACAAAACATTTTATCCCAAACTTGACACTTTGGGGAACACGTAGGTAAGAAAGATAAATTCAATGATGCAACATTTTATCAAACACCATTAACTGGTAACTTAAGTTTATGAGGGAAAAAAATAGAGTAATACTCAGATTATGTTAGGATTCCTCATGAGTATTTCAATTAAAAATATGCAAATGTGATATCATCAAGCTAAAAGTTTGTTCTGCATGACTGAAGCTGAGGCCAATTGCTCTGACTGTATTTATACCCAATTATCAAGCTATGACCCTTGACTTCCTTTTAATGCCATCTGCCAAATCCCTTGAATTAAAACACAGCTTGAAATTCAGCCAGTTTCCAGAATTCTCCTTAATGGAATGGATTCTCTGTGCTGCACAAGACAAGAGTAATGGGATGAAGTCTTTTGCATTGGCATTCAGAGATTGAGGCCTCTTTCTCTACTATAAGACATTCTCTGGACTTGGTAAAGTGGGGAAGGAAACAGGCCACTCCCAATTAGAAGCAAACAACAACAACAAAATCCTTTCACTTTGATCTTGTAGTGACTGTCCTTCATTGGATTGAAATAGAGAACTGTTTTGGGCAGCTTCTCTTTACACAGGTTTGCTTAGTGAACATGTACTGAGTAAGTTCTCACTTCTTCATTTAAGGAAAAACCTAAAGGAATATATTCAAGAAACCATAATCTAAACTTGTAACAGACTGAAATAAATGCACTAAATGAATTATAAGTGAGATGAATTCAATTTGTATGGTGATCAATGGTTTCTTTGAGTCTTATATTGACCTAATTTTCATAAATTATTGTTTAAAATTGGTAAATTTTTGAAGTCAAAACATAAAATTTTAAAGATTTACACACACACACACACACACAATATTCTTTAGTTTATATATGCACATATATTTTTAAAAAATTTTTAGGGGATGCCCAGGTAGCTCAGCAGTTGAGCACTTGCCTGGCAGTCATGAGGTCTGGGGTTCAATTCCTGGCCCCAGCTCATGCCAACTCAATACGCCAAACTGTGGTGCAAGTCATAATTGCTGGAATGACTCAGTACCAAAGATTCTTATCTCACATTTGGGAGGACCTCAGTTCAGTTCTGGCCCCCTGTAGCCCCACATCCACCTGTGTGGAATGAAACAATGTCACAACTAATGATGTTCAACTATGGAGACTGCTCTGGGCCCTCCCCCTTCTCTCTCTCTCTCTCTCTCTCTCTCTCTCTCTCTCTCTCTCTCTCTCTCTCTTTCTTTCGCTCTCTCTTGGCTTCTCTGAAACAATAAAATAAATCTTTTAAAATTGTCCTTTCTTAAAAGCTTTAAATCTGACTGTATTCTCTCATTTATTTCTTATTCATTCATTTGTTCATTCAGGAAGCATTTAATAAGCACCTTCTATGTATGTGCCAGGTGATGTGCTGGCTGCTGGAGACACATTGAATAAAGAGACAGGACCCTGACCTCAGGGAGCTTACTCAGTGCATGGGACAAGCAAGTCACACACACACACACACGCAAGTAATAATCATAAATAAATAGATGATGTTAAATTATAACACGGTAGTGCCATAAGGGGCATGAAAAGACTCAATGATGGAGAATCATGGTATAGCAGGAGGAACACATCTTTTATTAAGGTAGTTTCAAAGAAAGTCTCTCTAGAGAGGTAACTTTCAGCTGCGACCTGAAGTCAGAGTTAGTGGTGAGAGAGAGAGAGAAAGAGAGAGAGAGAGAGAGAAAGAGAGAGAGAGAGAGAGAGAGAGAGAGATTGAAGAACGTAGGAGTTGGGCTTTTTTCAGACCAGAAGGAAGTTTGTGAAGATCCTAGTGGTCTTAGGGCTTACTGAATCTTTAGAGAAGGTTACAATTACTGGTGTGATAAAAGGAGAGTGTGAAGAAAGAGAGATAAAAGGAGAAAGATGAAAGGAGAGTAACAGAGAAAGAGACAGAGGTGGGAGGTGGAGGGAGAAAGATGAAGAGAAAGGTGAAGAGAAATTAATGGGGGATAGACAGAAGAAAGGAGATGGAGAGTGATGGAGGAAGTTCTTGGAGTGACGAGGATGAAGAAACTGGCCAGAGCCCAGGTGCTGCTTATAGAAACAAACTGCAGACTCAAGTAATGTTGGAGAAACATATTTAGGATCTCCCTCCATCCCAGATCCCCAGGGGCTTTCCGTGACTCCTCTCCTCTCCCTGACTCCCACCTCATGGTCCTGCTTGGAATCCACCTTAATATCTGTGGCATCTCCAGTGGTCTCAGATGATGACTACAGTCCTGTCCCATGGAGGGCCAGTGATATATTCAGCTCAGTGTAAGTCCTGGGAGACCTGATGTTTTATCATCTCTGCACTGGCTTTCTTTGCTTTCTCCTGGAGAGCTGAAACACTTTTGCTAACTCTTAAATACATTCATTGCCTTGTAACAACTAAAAAAAAAGATGCCCTTTGGTGCTTGTACTATGTCAACATAGGTATGATGCTGGAATTGTGTTTCCCAGAATCCCCTTCCCTGTGTGGTTCCTTCCTAAGGTGGGCAGAGGAGGAATCTGGGAGCTTTGAAGGTGAACTGATGAGGTAGCCACTGCTTTCTTCAGGTTGTCATGGTTGTGGCTAGAGGCAGTGAGAAACTAGCACATCTTTGCTCTCCCTGCTCTGTGGCCGGCCAGCTCTTCTTCCAGACTCCAGTCCTTCTAACCAAGAAGACCCCCAAACCCACCAGCAACTACAGAGCACCAGCTTCTCTGCAATTTCTCTCCAGAAGCTGGTCCTACCAGACTTGTCACTGTAAGCTCCCATTTACCTGCCAGCTCCAGAGCTTTGGAGGCTGACTGGTGACTTCCCTCTGACCTTCCTACGGTACCTTTCGATTTCTAACTCTGCAGCTTCCCAACTATAGTAGGACTCCTTAGTCCTACAATAAATCCCTATTATGATACCCATGATATTGTGCTTCCCCGGATGAACTATGAATGATATATGTCCTATTATACCAAAGAAAGGACAGTCACCTTAGTACAGAACATATGGACTAGGTTACAAATTAGTAAGATAACTTGAGCAATAGTTTGAATTTTAGATAAATTACAAGAATAAGTCTTAACTGTAATTCTAATAACATCAATAACATGCTTTTAATTATCATCTGCTTTGTAAAGCAGCATAGCTGCATTCTGCAGATTTCTTTCTTTGGTTGGGAAAAGTACAAAACTAAGAGGCAGGTAGATTGACCTTAATCCCAGTATTTCTGCAAAGAATATTGTGATGTTGATGGGTTTAAGTAACCTAATTGAAATACAGTGAAAGTAAAGACAACAGAAAAAAAAAAAAATAGAAAGCCACCAGTAAATAAATTTTGTTGGCATATCCATGTTCTTGGTAAAGTGGCCAGACTTTTCTCTAAGAGAAGTATTCACATCTGATATTATAAACAAACAAAAAGCTTTCAAGTATTTTGTATCTATTATAAATAATGCATTTCTAATTTTCTAACAGTGTATGTGAATAAGAGGGTAGATTTTTATTAATCTGACATACAACTAAAACTAGATCAGCAGTCACTACATAAAGCTAACTCTATTTTCTCCTTAGACACAATTAGACAATTTTCTTGCTTAAATCTTTCTTAAATAAGTGGACCATTGTAAAGGTGTGTTAACACCTTCAACTCTCTACAAATTTAATGTCTTGAACTCTCCTAGAGGCTGCTACTTCCTCAAAAAAATGTTGACTCCTTAGCCAAGAATATGACTATATCAATGATTTCTAGTACTCTAGAGACCAGAAATAAATAAACTTTCAATTTACTGAAAAGTTCTCCATTTATTTTGTGTTGCATAACTCAAGAAATGGTCTCCCATTTTTGTCCTTCGTCTGTGTGGTTTTATGCCAAATACCTTTTTGTAAAGAAGTTGCAAGAAAAATACAATGTATTCTTAGTATAAAATACAAGATACTTGCATTTTAGTTCTTTCTTCTGAAGTTTTCTTTTTAAATTATAGTATAATATACATAAAAATTACCATTTAACCACTTTAATTGTACAGTTTAGTGGCATTAAGTACATTCATATTGTTGTGCAATAATCACCACTATCCATCTCTAGAACTTTATCTTCCCAAACTGAAACTCCATACTCATAAACAATAACTCCCCACATCCACTGGTAACCACTATTCTACCTTCTGTCTCTCAATGAATTTGATTATTCTCGGTACCTCATATAAGTGGAATCCTTCTATTTCTGGCTTATTTCATTAACCATAATGTTTTCAAGGTTCATCCATGTTGTAACATATATTAGAATTACACTGTTTTTATGACTGTATATTGCATCATATATATAGCAAACTTTGTTTATCCATTAACGTGTTGATGAATATTTTGATTGTTTACAACTTTGACTATTGTGAATCATGCTGCTGTGAATATTGGTATACAAATGTATGCCCAAACCCCTGTTTGAATTCCATCTTCTTGAGTGTTTAAATCATGAAAATGATATGCCAATACATGCATGTGCGCATGTGTGCATGAGCACACATACACACACACACGGGAACATATAGAGAAAGAGGTCTGTAGTTGACTATGTTGGCAAACTTTGGGCAGCAAAAAAGGTCCGTCCTTCCTAGGAAGAATCATGGGATCTTAGAATGCCCTCAGTCTACACATACTGAAACAAGCTACTTCCCCAAAGAAGGGAAGTAGCTTGTCCAAAGCCACAGCTCGTCAGTGCCATATCCAGGACAGAACTGCTCAGAGGTTCTTGGTCTCTGGCCCAGTGATCATTGCACCACGTGGTGGTGATTAAGAATACTGTCACTCGGACCCTGCAGACTTTGATCAAGACACTTTGCTGACAGTATAATTACCACTCTTGTGTGCCCCATGCTTGTGCCAGCTTCTATAAGAATTGTGGACTTTTAATACTGGCTTACCTAGTCATGATATTTATCACATGTTTATTTAGTGAAACAGAGTTCTGTTATATGGCTGATCAAGGTATGGGAATAGAAAAAATGCCTTTTATATTTTATAACTAAATGTAGATATTCAAATACATTTTGCCAGGGTCCACCCTTCCAAATATTGTGGTCTCTACAAAAATAAAAATGCTCCACTTCTCAGGAAGGTTACAATCTTGTATTTGTGACATGAACTTCTTTTTCCGTTCTATTTCTGTTACTTCAACATCTCTGCTGATGGCTGAAAGAACACCGCGTTCTTAGAACTGGTGTTTTTTGTTTTTGTGGAAGGGCCAGGTTGGATGGAGTCATGAGGAGAAATTGAATGCATTTTATTTTCTGCACTTTGAACTCAGTCCATGAAGAGTCAGGAATCATTTCAAGCCTAAAGTGTGTCTTCTGACCTTTGATATAGAATTTCATAGTATATATTATAATTATAGGCAAATAATGAGGGCAGAGAAAAGCTTTGAAGAGCAATTTTAAAAAGCATATTTTATGGTAGGTTTTGAAAGATAAATGTAAACTTCTTACTCCCTGATTTCCTGCAGATCTCTTCTGGGACGTATAGCTGAGTAGAGGGACGGGGAGGAAGAACAAAGTGTCGTTGGCTGCTACGGTCTATGCGGCCACCTAGGAAACCTTCTGTGGCAGGCTGCCAGGCCCAGATGGCACTGCAGCCTTCCTCGGGCAGCTTGGAGATCTGCGGGCCCTAGGTGAGCAGCAGCCAGCAGCAGGGTTCTTAGGGTGGTTTTGTGGAGTGGCCACAGGCACAGCATTGACACAAGAACCAAACCTGCATTCACTGCATTAATACCATCCACCGCATACTGGTGACTCCACTTATACGAGTCCGTAGAATCTAAAGAACAGAATAACTAAGCAAACCGAACAAAAATAGATTCATGAATACAGAGAACAAACTCATGGTTGCTAGATAGGAAGGAGTTTGTGGGGGATGGGTGAGAAAGGTGAAGGGATTAGGAAGTATAAATTGGTAGTCACTAAATAATCATGAGGATGTAAAATACAGTATGGAGAATATAGTCAATAATATTGTAAAAACAATGTATAAGTGTGTACAATCAGGTGCGTACTATCCTTATGGGAGGATCACTTCAGAAATTACTAAATATCTAATTACTATGCCATATCACCTAAACCTAGTATAAAATAATACTGAATGTAAACTATAATTATAAAAAATATTCACAGGGAAGAAAAGTACATCATAGGGAATACATTCAAGAATGTGGTAATAACTATGTGCATTATCAGATAGGTAATAGTCTTATTGGGATAATCATTTTGTGAGTTATATAAATGTCTAATTGCTATGTTGTTTTGTATACCTGAAACTAATATAGGTACTACTGTATATCAACAGTAACTGTAAAATAAGCTTTTGAAAATTAAAATAACATTGCGAAGGCCGGCAGCAGGTGTTAACGTGATGTAATTTCTGCCCAGTGTTCTGAATGTCAAAGTGAAGAAATTCAATGAAGCACGGGGAAACAGCATGAGTAACTATGACTCTCTTAAGGTAGCCAATTGCCTTGTCATCTAATTAGTAATACACATGAATGGATGAATGAGATTCCTACTGTCCCTACCTACTATCCAGCAAAACCACAGCCACAGGAGCGGGCTTGGCAGGATCGATAGAGAAAGTAGACCCTGTTGAGCTTGACTCTAGTCTGGCACAGTGAAGAGACATGAGAGGTGTAGAATAAGTGGGAGCCCCCAGTGTCCCACCCCATCCCTGCAAGGGGATGGGGTGGGGTCCGCCAGCCTTGCAGATATTCTGTGTTCATAGATTGGAAGAATCAGCATAGTTAAAATGGCCATATTACCCAAAGCAATATGCAGATTTAATGCAGTTCTCATCAAAATCCCACAGACATTCTTTCGAGAAATAGATTAAAAAATTATCATATTCATATGAAACCACAAAAGACCCTGAATTGCCAAAATGATCCTTTGAAAAAAGAATAAGGCTGAAGGCATCACGCTCCCTGACTTCAGTCTATATTACAAAGTGTCAACAATCAAAACAGCTTAATATTGGCAGAAAAATAGACACACAGACCAATGGAACAGAATCAAAATCCCAAAAACAAACCCTCAAATATATGGGCAAATAATTTTTGACAAAGGAGCAAAAAATATACAAAAGAGAAAAGAAAGCCTCTTCAGTAAATGGTACTGAGAAATTTGAAAAATCACATGCAAAAGAATGAATCTGGACTGTGAACTGTCACCATATACCAAAATTAACTCAAAGTGCACTAAAGACCTCCACATAAGACCTGAAACAATAAGCTGCATAGAAAAACAACATAGGTACTAAACTTATAGACCTGGGTCCAGAGAGGAATTTATGAACTTGACCTCAAAGGTAAGGGAAGTAAAAGCAAAAATAAATGAATGGGACTATATCCAACTAAAAAGCTTCTGCACAGCAAAGGAAACTGTCAACAAAGTAAAAAGAAAACCAATGGAATTGGGGGAAATATTTGCAAACAATGCTTCTGATAATGGGCTAATATCTAGAATATATAAAGAACCCATACAACTCAACAACAAAAAATGATTCAATTAAAAATTTGGCAGAAGACCTAAACAGACACTTCTATAAAGACACACAAACAGCCAAAAGATATATGAAACAATGCTAAACATCACTAGCAATTAGGGAAATGCAAATTAAAACCACAATGAGATGCCACCTCATACCTGTTAGAATGGCTATAATCAACAAGACAAGGACTAACAAGTGCTGAAGAGGCTGTGGAGAAAAAGAAACCCTCATACACTGCTGATGGGAATATAAATTGGTACAACTACTATGGAAGGCAGTATGGAGAATCCTCAAAAAATTAGGAATGAAATTGCCATTATGACCCAGCAATCCCTCTTCTGGATATCTACCCAGAAAACTTGAAAACCTTAATTTGCACATATATGTGTACCCCAGTGTTCATTGCAGCATTGTGCATGGTGGCCAAGTTGTGAAAACAACCAGTGTCCTTTGATAGATGCCTGGATAAAGAAGATGTGGTACGTTTACATAACAAAATATTACTCAACAATAAGAAAAGATAAAATATAGCCATTTGTGACAACATGGATGGACCTCAAAACAATCTTATTAAGCGAAATAAGTCAGACTGAAAGAATCAGGAAACATATGACCTCACTTATAGGTGGAATATAAAACTGAAAAATAACAAAGAAACAAAAACTCATGGACACAGTTAATAGTTTAGTGGTTGTCTGAGGATAACGAGTAAGGTGGATAGGCGATCAGGGAGGGGAGGTGGGTGGGGGAGTAGTGAGGGGGAATCAAGTATATGGTGATGGAAAGAGAACTGACTCTGTGGCGAGCACATAATGCAATGCATAGACAATGTAATATAGAATTATACACCTGGAAACTATGTAATTGCTACCAACCAATGTCATCCCAATAAATTTAAGAATTAAAAATAAATAAATAAATAAGTACTGCCATCCCCCCCAAAAAATTTAAATGTTCTCTGTAACCAGACCACAAAAGTCAACATGCTTTACAAGGAACAAAATTGTTTTAAATTTCAATATTTACCAACAAACAACTAACAAGGATATTGAATTTTCACAAGTACACATACAGCTATGATGGTTAAAAGAATACTGTTAAGACACTCCTCTCATGAAGACATACATATGGCCAATAGATATATGAAAAAAAATGCTCCACTTCACTAGCAATTAGGGAGATGCAAATAAAAACCACAATGAGATACCATCTTACACCTGTAAGAATGGCTATAATCAACAAGACAAGGGATAACAAGTGCTGGAGAGGCTGTGGACAAAAAGGAACCCTCATACACTGCTGGTGGGAATGTAAACTGGTACAGCCACTATGGAAGGCCGTATGGAGATTCCTCAAAAAATTATGAATGGAATTACCATAAGATCCAGCCATCCCTCTACTGGGCATCTACCCAAAAAACCTGAAAACCTTAATCATTAAAGATGTTTGTACCTGCATGTTCATTGCAGCACTGTTCACAGTGGCCAGAACATAGAAACAACCAAAATGCCCTTTGATAGATGACTGGAAAAAGAAGATGTGGTACATTTACACAATGGAATACTACTCAGAGATAAGAAATTATGAAATACGGTACAGTCATTTGTGACAACATGGATGGACCTAGAGACCATCTTATTAAGCAAAATAAATCAGACTGAAAGAATCAGGAAACATATGACCTCACTTATAGGTGGAATATAAAACTGAAAGTAACAAAGACACAGAGAACTATGGACACACTCAATAACTTGGTGATTGCCTGAGGGAAGAGGAGGAGGGGGGAAGGGGAGAGGGAGGGGAGGGGGTAGAGGGCACCAGCATTATGGACACACTCAATAGTTTGGTGGTTACCTGGAGAGGGGAGAGAAGGGGAGAGGGAGAGTTGTGGGGGGAGGGGGGAGTGGGCACCAGCTATATGGTGGTGGAGGGGGGCCTGATTCTGGGAGGTGGGCACATAATGCGATGCATGGGTGATGTGAAGTGAACTTGTACATCTGGAAACTATCTAATTGTTACCAACCAATGTCACCCCATTAAATTTAACAATAAAAAAAAAAGAAAAAAATACTGTTAAGGGAAGTAGTATATAGTGCTTTGCTTATTATCTTCAAGACGGTTTGCTTAATATAGCTTTTATTCAATTCTTGTATTTTCAAAAGTCCATTTTGTCTTTCCTTGACCTAAGATAAAACACATGGTTCTAGAAGTACTCCTGTCATGGGATTTTGAATTACTCACTTTAACCAAATTAATTAGTTTATGAAAAATTTGTAGGTGCCAAAATATATCATATTGTTATGCTATAAATGTTTCTTCATCCTTAAGTATATAAGTGTATATATAATCCAAGAGTGATATTCAAAATATTTAACAATTAATAAGTCCTAAATCTAAGTCTTTCTTTTGTATTTACTGAATATTCCCCCCTTTTAATCTGTTCAATTCAAATTTTAATTCTATTCTTTCAGTGCTTATTGGACTTTTCAGATTGTTTCAACTTCCTCCAAAATAATACAAGGGTTTTAGTATGTTTTACTTCTCATCATCTACCTTTCGATTTACCTGTGTTCTTTTTTTATTTTGTTGTTTTATTATTTATTGCTTTATTTGCCCTGTATTATTTGCTTAGTGCCACAAATATATTATTTTATATAAACTTGATTACTTAGTCTTTCCAATGTCTCATGTCTATCGTTAGTTTTCTTGCTCTTTGCTGAGATTACTTCAATTAATTTTCTCCCTGAATTACACTCCTATATTAGAAAGAACCTGTTGATTGCAAATTTACTCAGTTTTTGTCTACCTGAAATTGTATCATTTTATTCTCACTATTGAAAGATAACTTTGCTGGTTACAAAAATATTTGTGAACAGTTATTTTAAGCACTTTTCAGGAAATGCTACACAGTCTACTTCAGTTGAGGAATATACTGTCAATCTAATTGTCATTCTTTGAATAATACATCAGCTCTCTTTTTTCTTTGGCTACTGTTCATTTTGTCTCTGTTGAAGTGTCTAGAAGTTAATTTCTTTTTCCTGATTGGGATACATTATGTTCTCTGAATCTCAGGATCTATCTTTTCAATAATTCTGAAAAATTCTTAGCTATAACTCTTGATATTTATCCTCTCAACTTTTTTAAAATGTGTTTTATAATCTCAGTTATATATTATTGTTCTAGTCTCTGTAGTTCTTAACACCTCTTTTACTGTTTTTAGTTGCTTGTTTTTCTTTTAACTCTACCTCTTAATTTTTTAAATGATAAAAGTACTTAGTTTTTAGTCTGTATCAGATCATTTCAAAATGTAAAACATTTGGTAGACTAACCCATTATGTTCTTTGGTTTAGATTCCTGGTTTGTTTTGCCAATATGTAATGGGGTTTTATTCTCCCTCAATTAGCAGAATTTTTTATATTCTGAGCTTATATCTGGCTAAAGTGTCAAATTCTCAGGCAAACTTTTCTCCAGGAAATATATATATATATATTTTTAAATATATTTTTATTTATTTATTTTTATTATTTTTGACAGAGAGAGAGAGAGAAATACAGAGACAGAGACAGAGAGAGAACTGAACTGGGGGAGCTCCCAGTTCATCATATGATTCCGCACGGGCCGGGGCTGGGGCTGGGATTCAATCCCCGGTCCCTGGTGCTGCAAAGTGAGCACTTAACCCACTGAGCCATCCTGGCTTCCCCTCCAGGGAATTTTTTTATTTGTGTCTGTCAGGAGCCAAGGGGTCGTTACAAAATGGAAAACATTTTTATTTTCATGCTAAGGATTTGAATCACAGACCCACATAAGGACAGCCTATGGTTATAAATTGTCAGGGGAAACTCTGAGCTTTAGTATTACTTTTCTTTTCTATTTGTAGTTGAGATGGATACAACCAGGTTTTACATTGTCTCTCTTTGCTGGCAGGTGGATTTTGTTCCTGGCTCATCCCTTCAGTGGGGTGTAGAACTAGCAGAACGCAACTTTGTACAGCGTCTCAGGTTCACATGTAGCCTAGTGCTGGCCCAAGGTCTGAGGGTCCCATTTTCTCTAGTGGTTATCAATCTTCACAGTGTCCTCCAGTCATTCCGGGCTTCCGCTCTTACTTTTCACTCCTGTTTCTGTTCCTGGCCAATTATTTTTAGAACCTTGAAGGTCTCCTTTACTTTCTTGCGAGCTCAGCAATTCTGTTTTTATCTACATATTTTCCGGCTGTTGATTTTTCACATTATCTAGTTTCTCCTATAGTTACAACAGTAATCTGTATTTTAATTTATTTATTCCTAAAGTGGTGTTCACTTAGTCCTATTAACCCATTCTTGAATATCATATACCTATAGCAATATGCTGATATTCAGCCTTTGAACATCTAAAAAATGCATTCGTTTCCATCAGTATTAAATTCCAATCTGTAGTAAGAGATAAATCTAATAAGAGATTCATTTTAATTTTGACTTTGATTTTTCTGAATGTTGAAAGATTAATTCTATGGTCTGTTAGAAAACTGATAAGAAAACTCTTTATCTAAGCATCTAAGTGGAAATGAAGTATAGCTGACAGGTTCCAGAGATAAGAGTTCTAAACTTAGGTTTTAAAAGAAAACACTGGATTTTCTTCTTCTTACTGACTATACCTTTGTCTTGGGAGAAGAGAGGTAAATCAGTGAGATAATGCTGCTGTACCAACATCCAGATGGTGGCTTTAAGAAAAAATACCAATTTACTGGACTGTCTTCTGTGTCAAGCCATATGCATATTCCAGCTTCTTATTTTTACATTTACTAATAGCCCATTTGTAGAGGAAATATGCCTGGAATATTTTGAGAAGATTCTTAGTCTAAGTTTTCAGGGGATACATGAAGATATTGCCTTTTAATCTGAGTGTAGTAGCGTTATTTAACATAACTTATGTCCAATTGATACCAATGCCAAAGACCTATAAATGGTTTCTTTTACTAAGCACATATTATGTACCATTAACTATGCTAACCAACTTTAGATAGACTTAATTTAGTCTTTACTACAACCCAGGGAGGACACATCATTAGTCCTACTTTATATGTGTAGAAACTGAGACTCAAAGGTGAACTGGCATGTCAAGTTCTTATGGCTAAGCAGTGGGAAAACCAGGATATGAAGGAGAGATGTCTAGTCAAAGGCTCTGCTCTTCGCACTTTCTTATAGTTTCATTAATATGTACCAGTGTGTGTATGTGTGTGTGTGTGTGTGTGTGTGTGTGTGTGTGTGCGCGCACGCGCGCGCGTGCACATGACTTGGTGTGCATGTGTGCTGCGTTATAGAGACCACTCTCTAATCAATACATACATATGGTGATATGAAAATGGTATTTCTGCCCTGAAAATTCCATATCTCTCTAGTAATAAAAACAGTCAAAATATTTTTATTTTTTTCTCAGTCTAAATGTTTTTAAATGACAGATTCTGGGCACATGGTACTACCAGATATCCCTAGGTCAAATTCAGCACAAATAACTCAGTAATTTTCTTCTAGAATTATTGTAGGCCAGCAAGTTATATAATGTATTTATTCAGCAAAATAGGATGTAATTTTAAACACATATAATTTATTATAGAAAAATACTACCAGAGGAATATAATGGGTTTAATAAGTTGTTATGTAATTTTTTTTTTTCTCTTTAACTGGATAAAAGCACTTGGGGAGGATGTGGAGGCATGGGATTATACTTTGTTCTGTTTTTTTCCTGTTTATGCCTACAAAGAATAGAAATTCATTTATTTTTGTGTAAATAAATGCTTTATAGGCTTGACACTAAATGAGGTCTTATAGAACAATAGGGTCAAATAACAAATATAACTAGTATTTCTTTAGAAAATTGTGCATTTCTCTATTGTACTCTCCAAATAAATTTAGAAATCTGTCTGATCCTGCCCCACAGTGGTTTTAAGATGTTTTGAGCTTGTTAGTCTTAAACTGCCTTTTCCAGATGATTTGGTCAGATGCTTTGTTGCTTTCTGAAGATCTCACCAGAAGGGCTGTAGGCCTAAAAGAATTGGGCATGCTAATGAGCACCCCTTTCAGGCATACGAAACTAAAGGCCACAAATCTGAACATCTGATGCACTTTGACTCATGAAACTAATTTTGTTATGTCTCTTCTAAAATTGTCAGCCATGTTACCATGATTAAAATTTAGAAGAGAAATACTAAACAATTTATTCCATAATATCCATTTGAGACTCTGAAAACCTTTCTTTCAGGACATTATCAGCTTGGAGGTGTGAAAAGGTAATTAATTACTTCTTAAGAATCACTTGCAGCACCAGACAAGCTTAGGCAGGCTATCTGTTTGCTCTCAGAAATTAGAATCAGAGAACCTGCTGAGTCTCCCATCCCAAATAACCACCAAAGTACAGTCTAACCATATACCAAAAGATATGCTAATTTTTAAAAGATATATTTTTATTGTTTGGACAGAGAGAGAAAGAGTTAGAGAAAGACAGAGAGAAGGGGGAGGGTCCAAAGAAGTCTCCATAGTTACACGTCATTAAGTTTCTACATAGTTTCATTCCACAGGTGAGTGTGAGGCCCCGCAGGGCAGGAACCAGCCAGGGATCTCCCACATGGGAAGCACAACCAGAGCGGGAGACGAACTAGGGGCCTCCCACAATGGAAGCTCACCCCATGAGAACCAAACTGGAGGCACACCCCAGTTCAGCATATGGGTCTGCACCGGCAGGGGGCGGGATTCACTCTTCAGATCCCAGGGCTTCAAAACAAGTGCTCAACCCACTGAGCCATCCCAGCATCCCCAAGATGTGCTCATTTGAGCACCATAAGGAGATGGCCACGAACTTGCAGAATCCTCACAATAAATGCTTAGTCTAATCTCAGTAGCCTCAATGGATAAAGCCACATCCATTTCATTGGTAATCCTCCAAAAACTCCCAGTTGCTTGATATCACTCAATAAGCTAAAAACTATATAATTAAATTACATCCGGTGTTGATTTTCATTACTGATTATGTATCTCCTGCTAGTATGACACCAGGCTGGGATTAACCACCTCCATTAGAAGCAGTAGGCAAGGCAGATGGAAGGCCTTTTTAGCCACCAGTTTACATGCACTTAATAACTGGGTAAACAAAACAAAACATTTAGTTGGGCCACATAAGCTAGCAGGTGACTTGAACTTCTAATCTAAACACAGCTCTCTTGACAGAACTCTAGAATTTCTATAATAGTGTCAAAAGTATTAGGCTTGTTTTGAGGTTTCATTTACATAACAATTACATGGTTTAATTTAGATTGTGTTAATGGGTTGGAAAAAGGATGATAGAAATGTAGAGCCAGGGAGTAGAAAGCTAAATACTTCCTTAGTTCTCATTTGGCACCATTACTGTCTCAACGCCTTTTTTGAAATGGAAGAACTTTCAATGGCTTATAATACTGAAAACTGAACTAATTTCAAATAGTCAAGACCAATGTATTTTTGATGCTGAGTGAAAAAAGTGAAATTAAAATTAAAGGTACTAATGGGTAATGACATACATGCCTATAGATAGCTGCATATGTTTAATGTGTTTATTATATGAATACATTATTTTTTCTTACTATAAAACAAAAATCTGAAACTCTGCGGTAACTCCAATGGCTCTTGGTGCACACTCTCACTCTGAACTTGGCAGACAGTACTGTTGAGCAGTGTCCAGCCAAACTTGTTCCCATCCTCACTTCACATATTCCTTTCCCTATCTGCCCTGTAAACACACGGCCTTGTTCTCATTCCCTGGATAAATTCCTCCACTGTCAGTGCTACCTGCTCCCATTGCTTAGAATTTCCATCTTATCCCTCTGCCTAACTCCTCTCACACCTTAAGTCAAATATCATCCTCCCAAAAAGGTTTCCCTAATTGCCAACACCTATCTGCATCCAGCCCCTCTAGGAGTGCACGCCTCCACAAGTAGTACCTCTCTCTCTGGTAGTCTCTCATACATTTCTTTTAATTTCCTTATCATCTAAAATAGACAGTAATCATGTATTTGTTGCAAGTTTATTATCTTCCATTTATTTGTCTTATATATCTGCCTTTCCTTTACCCCCATCCATCCCAAATCAAAAGGCCCGAGTGAGTAGTATCTACTTTGTGCTTCACCATATCCTCAGTGTCTACCATAGGGGTGTCCAGACTTTTCACTTCCCTGGGTCACATTGGAATAAGAAGAATTGTCTTGGGACACACATAAAATACACTAACACTAATAATAGCTGATGAGCTCAAAAAAAAATCACCAAAAAATCTCATAATGTTTTAAGAATGTTTATGAATTTGTGTTGGGCCGCATTCATAGCCCTCCTGGGTCACATGTGATCTGCGGATGGTGGGTTGGACAAGTTTGATCTAGCACATAGTAGGTATCCAATGCTTAGTTGTTGAATAAATATGGTTGTATAAAAAAGAATGTTAGATATTTTCTAATAAAAGCTTAGTTTACTCATTAGTAAATTGATACCTAAAGAAGTTAAATAATATGGTAACCAAGTTCATATAGATTGTTAAAAGCATGTAGAGATTTATAGACATAGATAACAGCTAACATTCCTATAGCATTTACCATAGCCAGATTCTCTTTATATTTATTTATCCTTTTAATTTTCACAAGATTCCTGTGAGATAGCTATTATTATAGCTTCTCCATTATATCAGAAAACTGAGACAAAGGGAAGTTAAACTGGTTAGTTATTAGTAGAACTGGAATTGCAACTCATGTGATTATGTCTTATCTACCTTGAACAACCGCCTCTCATGAAGATAAATGAAGACAAATCCAAATATCTTTGTGCTTATATTGACATGAAAATAGAGACATGGATAGATTCGTCAACACATATAGATCTTTCATAGATCTCCCTTCCCTTTCCCTGCACCCATTTCTGTCAGAATAAAACCTTGCGGTTCTCATCTATAGCTTCTTCATAAATCACTAAGATCTGCCATTTCCTTGCCATGTGTCCTCTCTCTCTCATGTCATTGCCAGTGCCCAGCTTGGAGGCTTTTCTTACTGTTGTCCTGGACAACTGCAAGAGCCTCCTTTTGATCTCCTTCTCATCTTTATTCAGCCACTCCATTCCATGAGCACACACCCTGCCAAAATGTTAAAGTGTTCCACTTGCCTCTAACATGCAGTTAGGAATTTACCAGGATATCCAGTGACTCTCCATGCCCTGGTCTCTAATTAATTTTTCACTTTATCCCTTACCTGTTTTTCTCAGGTACCTTTTGCTTTTATTAAGCCATCAAGATTTTAATTCCTAAAAACACTATAAGCAGCCCTACTTACATTCCTTTGCCAATTAACTAATTAACCACCTCTCCTCTACAATAGTCTCCTGTATGGAAAAGTTAATTCAAGTGCCCAGGATCCAACCATTCCCAGTGCTCTCCACTAGAATTTTGTATCTTGCTCTTCTGCTCTTTAACAATGCTTATCTTATACTTCATTAGACAAGGTATTGCATATGGATATTGCTGTATGTGTGTGATTCGGTGCAACAGGCAAGAATCACGCGGGCCACATCACATTTATAAACGTCGCCGGAACTGAGTCAGTGTGTTTATACACGCCCATAGGCCCCCAGGAAAGGCACTGGGCCACATGTATACTCGTTTTCAGTAGTTAAAGGGTTAACGAGGGAATTGTGTGTATCGTATTGCCTCGATCTCCCCTACACGCTATTTTCTTCATAACAATTTTTTTTATTTTCCTTTTATTTCAGAGCATTGTGGCCCATAAAAAATCACCAGTTTGACACCCCTGCTCTACTAGATTATAAACTCTCTGAGGACAGGAAAACCGGACCACTCCGTGACCTGAATGGCAGGACTATGACTCATTATCCCACACCCATCAATCAGTCTCCTTATATAACTGGACACTATAACAGAAAGAATTGGCTTCTTCTTCATTTGCTTTCCCAAAGGATAAAGCCAACTACATTTTTCTTCTTACCTCCCCCAAAATGTGAATTACAAAATAACTCTTAATTTATCTTCTATCAAAGAGCATTTCCAACAATATACTTCTGCATTAACTCATGAACATGCATAACCTTAAAAACCAAGATGTAAGCTCCTACAGTATTCTTGATTGAGCCCTTACTTTAATAAAATTTCCAAAAAGTCATAAGTTTGACAAAACTGTGGTTATATGTAAAGATACAATGATAACCAAATAATGAACTAAAATCAGGGCAAACATATTTTAATCATACAACAAAAGACACACTTTCCCCCAGGACTCTACCCTTTTTGTTTTATATAAAATAAGAAAGAAAGGGAATAGAAATTCTAGAAAAGATTTTTATTGTGTTTCATGTTTAATAAGGTTTCACACCATCAAACTATTTATAATTACAGGTAGAATATGAGGTTTAAGCTCTATACAAACATATTAAAAAGGAAAATAAAATTTCCTTCTTAACTTTGTGAGTGGAAAACAAATGTGTGCTGCAAATAGTGGCCTATGCATCTGAGGGAGAAAATTACATTAGATTATCAAGAAAGAGAGGTAAGAAAATAACTATGGTCAGTGTCTTCAGATTTCCTGCTTATAAATGTGAATAAATATACAAAGCTTTGTAAGCCTATAAGGGAGAAGTCGGAGCTTTTGAATAACTTTATAATCTAGTAGTACCTGTTTTGCAGTCTACTCAACAAGTTAATAATTGTAGGATTTCATAAATTATAGATTCAAGGTAAACATAGAAACCAGCAGTGGTTCTTTCAAAAAAAAAAAATGGCTAAGTAACTAATATTACAGGAATAGACTATGAGATTCTTATTTGCATTGCAAACAGATGAATTTAGCATAGACGTAAATTGAAGGTAATATCATTGACCTCCTAATCTCTCTATTTTAAGCACCATATGTTTTTTTCTGCTCAAAAGAGTTGAAAGATTTGTACTTCACTCTGTTTGAATTCATCCTGCTTTTTATTAAATTTTGAGCTATATGAGAAGGATATAGTATTTTTGTGGAACTCAACTTTTCCATTGTAAAATCCCTGATTTTACAACATACATTTTACAATGTAAAAAAGTATTACTAAGGTTTTTGTAGGGATAAAATGAGAAACACCTATGTAAAAATGTGCCATGCTATATAAAAGCTGGTTACTATTATTATTGTCAGTATTGGTATTATCATAATCATAACTACTGTCATACAATTTTAAATGCTTTTAACAAAAATGTTCTAAGAGAAATATGCGTAAGTCAGATGGAACAAGTCAACATTCATATGATTTTACTCATGTGAGATACAAAACAGAAAGCAACAAATGAACTAACTGAAAAAACAAAAACACATAGACACAGACAACAGTATGGTGGTTACCAGAGGGAAAAGGGTTGGGGGAAAAATAAGAGGGTTAAGTGGGTCAAATATATAGTGATTAAAGGGGACTTCACTTTGGGTGGTGAATATATGCAATATACAGATTATGTATTATAGAACTATAAACTTGAAACCTAGATAATCTTATTAACCAATGTCACCCCAATAAATTTAATTTAAAAAAAGAAAGAAAATGTGCCTGTTTGAAGAGTTATAGAAAGAAAACATAAAAATTAATAGCTACACATTTTAAAATCAACTTGAAGTCATTTTCCAAAGGTGAACAAAATCTTCTACTTGATTTCACCTGCAAGGAATCACAGTGTGACTCATTAGAAAATGATGAAACATCTGCATTCATATCTTAACTGGAATTACACATTGTACTCCTAATGGGAAGTGTTATGGGGGGACAGACAGAGAAGCCATGATCCAAGTGGTAACTAAAGAGAGTTCAATGAAACTACTATTTTTAAAAGTGGGCTGATATAGGATCCAGAGGCTTAGACCAATGGGGAGCCTTTACCACCATTAGGCTGAAGGGACAAGGAGAGAAATCACTTATTAGAACCAAAAACCATACCGGTGAGAGAGGGCTATTTCTATAAAGGAATATAGTTACTGCTAACCTGAACCCACAGGTATAATAATAAACACCTTCACTCCTTTCTTATCCTGTGCTCAGATATCCTGACAGGGCCCACCATTGGCTGGGGTAGTCCAGGGGATATAGTCCATAGAGGTCATCCTCCTGGGGAACAGAGCTGAGTGCCAAAGGGGCAAAAAATGGATTAGGAAACAAAGAAAAACATCAGGACACTAACTTGGATGTTACTATTCAACATTGGTTATTGAGTTCATCATAAGGATTATCAAAAAGGAACTAATAATCTAAACAAACACAAGATTAAAGAACCACTCAATGCTAACTGTATAGACACAGAAGTTTCAAATAACCTTTAAAATTTTTGACAAAGAGAAAGTTCTCTTGCACTGTGGAAGCCCAGAGGAGGAAGACCTCACTCATTCTGGGGTCAGTAGAAATAATCAATAATAAATTTCTGAGAAAGGTGACTTCCAAGAAAAGGAAGAGAGATATTTCCTAGGAAAAGAGGAACAGAGCAGGTAGTTCAAGCAGAGGAAAAGACAACAACAACAAAAAAACAAAACAAAACAAAACAAAACTAAGCAAAACCAAAGAGACAGACATTCCGTAAGGGATGCTCCAAACCTGTGGGCACTGCCATACTATAAAGCAGGGGTGGCCAACTTTTCTGTATATAAGATCTACTTTTTATCTTAAAAGTGTGTCACGATCGACTTGTTGTCATAAGCGCAGTCTAAGGGGGAAGAAGGGGTGTGAAATGCATACTATGTTTATACACTGTGTTTCAGTATAAGGTGCATTCCAGCGAGGTATGGGTAGATAAGTAAAATATATGTTCAAATCTATTTTTTATTTTTTTAATCACTTATTAAGTTTTCAAGATATAGGCTCATGAAGAAAATAAATTTCCAGACCCAACTTTTGATAGCAGCATTCCGTACATGCAGTACCTAAAAAATTCGATTTTCAGACACTTTTTCAAGATAGATTTTTACTACCGGTAACTTAAAATGCAATTAAATTTTTTTATCAACTGCAATGTATAAGTTGTTGTACTATTTGTTCGTAAATATGAAAAAGTTGTTATAAAAATGCACAGTATGGCTGATAATTTGATTTCAATATTTCACTTTCGCGTTTTTTGGGGGGCCAGGAAAATTTATCATGAAAGAATAATATGACTTACTTTTTGCTAATCTATCAATAGCTCGCTGAGTA
>PVKE010023511.1:10302-24676 GCA_004027555.1 Craseonycteris thonglongyai | reverse complement strand
TTTATTCGACTTAACCATCTTTTAAATATGTTTTTGTTTTGTTTTGTTGACAGAGAGAGAGATATAGAGACAGAGACAGAGAGAGAACTGAACTGGGGGAGCTCCCAGTTCAGCATATGGTTCCGCACGGGCCGGGGCCGGGATTCGATCCTTGGTCCCCGGCGCTGCAAAGTGAGCGCTTAACCCACTGAGCCATCCCGGCTTCCCCTTAATACAAATTTTATTTATTTATTTAATTTTATTTTTGAACTGAAGAGGCGGCCTCACCGCATTCGGGAAGCACACCCAAGTTCAGCATATGGGTCCGGGATTCGATCCTTGGTCCCCGGCGCTGCAAAGTGAGCACTTAACCCACTGAGCCATCCCGGCTTCCCCAACTTAACCATCTTAAGTGAAGATTAGGAACACATGAAGGACTATGACAAAAATTATACCAGCCAGGTTTGGAAAATAGAGCATGCTGTGAATTTGATTGAAAGAAAAAAAAATGATTTAAAAAGTATTTATAAATTGGGCTAGGGGAAAAAAAGTCCCCTCTGTCCCTGCCAAGATTTCTCTTGGTTCTCCTCTTTCTTTCTTATTCAAATCTTAATTTCCACGTCTAGTGAGTCCTCAAGTCTGAGAAAGTAATGGAGGGGTGGAATTAGGGTTCTTTTTTTGGGTTTTTTTGAGAAAGAAAAATTTTTTTTCAAACCAAACAGACTTTAGAAGAAATTGTGGCACACTGGAATTTCATGGTGCTCTGGAGTTACACAGACTTGGCATTAGATTCTTTACCCGCCATAATAACCACATACTTTGAGCAGTTCTCTTGACCTCCTTGGGCCTCCATTTCCTTCTTAGTAAAAGAAAACTATTATCTCAGAAGGTTAGGATGAGTATAAAATAAAATTATATGACATATTGATGTTTGCAAAATATTATCTTTTGAAGATGCAAATTGGTTTAAAATGAGGGTTTTAGAGTTCAAGTTCTATCTTTGGAACCCACTGGTTATGTAGCCTTGGGCAAGTTACATACCCTCTCTAAGTCCAAGTTTTTTCAAATAGTAAATAAAAACTTAAATTTAGCTCATAGTATATGGCACATTCTAACTATTCAAAAATCATAATTTTAGAAGAGCACTTTTAGCCACTTTCAGATTTATTATATAATTATATTTCTGTTGACATGTAGAGCTGTGTCTCAAAATATTTGCCTTACTGGTTTATGGAGAATTTGCTAAAGAACACAATTATCTCCCTTTGTATACTAAATGTGTTTATTTAGTTATCAAGTCCCTTTTTAATGTGAAGTGTTTGTTTTAAGCAATTAAACAAAGATAATATTGTACTGGTCAATAAGACATAGCCACAAAACTGTTTCTGTCCCCAAGTATAACTAAACCATGTCACTTTACACAAGATAATGAGCTGTCCCATAATTGAATTGGCCCCTGGTGAGGATCTTAGGAGTTAAACGTCAACAAGAGGAAAGTTTTCATTGCAATTAAACATTTAAGGGGGCCAGTGGGAAGCTCCTCTGGTTCTGACAGGAGACTGAGAATGTGGTATGAAGGTGAGGGAGAATTTGACACTGTGGAAGGACTGCATTTCAATAGGAGACGGAAAGCAGACCCCCATGTAGGGGGACCTGCCTGCCTGATCAGACAACTCTGTGAAACCTAGTCTGCTCCCATGACTTTCTGCTAGTGGAGATACAATAATGACAGGACATGATCTAATTTTGCTTACACATCAGAGACACCCATCCCAAAAGGGAGCGTGCTATAGAAATATGAGACTCGGGTCCTAGACCTGAAGCAAGACACTGGAAGACAGCTGATGACAATCCTTCTTTTATTTGTCTGGTATTAGAATTTTGCAATTTGGTTGATACATGTGGATAAGTGAGATGAAAGTGCAATATTATGCAAAATCTGGGTGCATAAATGAATTTCATGTGTCTTTAAATAAATATTGAATTATACCTGCTGTGTAGGGTGATCCTCTGCACAATAGCTCCTCCATTGCAGTCACAGCCAGTCCTCACAACCAATCAGCCTGAGGGGGAATTCCTCCCACTGACATGCAAATAGCAACCAAAGCTCAACTAGAACAAGAGGACATTCACAACCAACACGATAGATACACCAAGAGCACCCAGCTGTGATGATGAGAAAGACTGCCACTGGGCCTCACAAGACACCTTCTATATAAGACCACTCTACTAAGACCAGGAGACTCAGCAACTTTACCTAATACATACAAACAAACACAGGGAAGTAGCCAAAATGGGAAGACAAATAAACATGTTCCAAGTAAATGAAAAGAACAAAGCTCCAGAAAAAGAACTAAACAAAATGAAGACAAGCCATCTACCAGATGCACAGTTTCAAACACTGATTATAAGCATGCCCAATGATCTCCATGAGAACTTCAATAAAGAGACAGAAAAAAAAAAGGAGATAGAACGCATGAAAAAGAACCAGTCAGAAATAAAGCATACCATGGCTGCAATGAAAAATATATTACAGGTTATCAACTGTAGACTAAATGAAAGTAGAGGATCAAATTAATGATTTAGAATAGAAGTCCCAGTCAGAAAACACCCAGTCAGAACAGTAAAAAAAAATTTAAATTTAATAAAAAAATCCAAAAATGTGAGAATAGTTTAAGGGGTCTCTGAGACAACATCAAACATAGCAACATTCGCATCATAGGGATACCAGAAATAGAAAAGAGACCACAAGGAATTGAAAACCTATTTGAAGAAATAATGACAAAAACATCTCTAACCTGGGAAAGGAGCTAGTCATACAAGCACAGTCAGGGCAGAGAGTCCCAAACAAGATGAACCCAAACAGGCCCACACCAGGACATTTCATAATTAAAATGCCAAAAGTTAAAGACAGAAAGAATCTTAAAAGCAACAAGAGCAAAGCAGTCAGTTACCTATAAAAGAGCTCCCCTAAGACTATCTGCTGATTTCTCAACACACTTTATAGGCTGGAAGCATTTGGCAGGAAATATTCATAATGAATATATGTATTCATCATGAAAAGCAAGGACCTACAACCAAGATTACTCCACCCAGCAAAGCTGCCATATAGAATGGAAGGACAGATAAGGAGCTTCCCAGACAAGAAAAAGCTAAAGTATTAGTACAAAACCAGTATTACAATGAGGGACTTCTTTAAGACAAAAAATGAAGTTGAAGAAAAAAAAAGACCAAAAATATGAATAATAAAATGTCACTTTGGGGAAGCCGGGATGGCGCAGTGGGTTAAGCACTCACTTTGCAGCGCTGGGGACCGGGGATCAAATCCCAGCCCCAGCCCGTGCGGAACCATATGCTGAACTGGGAGCTCGCCCAGTTCAGTTCTCTCTCTGTCTCTGTCTCTGTATCTCTCTCTCTCTCTCTGTCAAAAATAAATATAAATAAATAAAAATATATTTAAACAAAACACTTTATAAAAAAAAAAAGTCAGTGACTACATATCTAGCAAAAATTACTTTCAATGTAAATGGATTAAATGCTCCAATCAAAACAGAGGGTGGCTGAATGGATAAGAATACAAGACCCTTACATATACTGCCTACAAGAAACTTGCTTCAATAGACTTTTTGGGGTGATCACTATATAAGGCCTGTAAATGTCTGAGCATTATGTTCTCTGTTACATGTGAAACTAATTTAAAAAACTAATTTAAGAAAAAAGAGAGACTCACTTTAGATCAAAAGGCATACATGGACTGAAAATAAAGGGATGGGAAAAAGACATTTCATAAAAATGGAAATGAAAAAAAAAAATGCTGGGATAGCAATGATTATACCAGACAAAATAGTCTTTGAAACAAAAGCTATCGCAAGAGACAAAGAAGGGCCCGCTAATTCTACTTTTGGTAATTTATCCAAAGAAACCCAAAACACCACTTCACGGTGATGTATGCATCCTTATGTTCATTGTAGCATTGTTCACAATAGCCAAGATGTGGAGGCAGTCTGTGTGTTTGTCGATGGAAGAATGGATAAAGAAAAGGCGGTATATTTTTATACATTGTCATATTGTTCAGCCATGGAAGTAATGGGTTCTTGCCATCTGAGGCGGCATGGCTGGACCTGTAGGGTGTTGTGCTGAGTGGAATAAATCAGACAAAGACAAATGCAATGCTATTTCACTTATATGTGGAATCTAACAAACAAAATAAACAAAGTAGAAACAAACTCATAGCTACAGAGAACATTTTGATGGCTGCCGGATGAGGGGAGGGGGTGAAAAATAGGTACAATTTAAGAAATACAAATTGGTTGTTACACAGTAGTCATGGGGATGTTAGGTATAGCATAAGGAATACAGTCAATAATATTGTCATAATTATGTACGGTGTCAGATGGGTATGTGATTTCTTGAGGTGATAAATGGGAGGAGATATAAGGGGTAGGGTAAAAAAGGTGAAAGATTAAGTACAAATTGGTAGTTACAAAATAATCATGGAAATGTAGAATAAACCATAGAGAATATAGTCAATAACACGGTAATAACAATATATAGTGCCAGGTGGGTATGAGACTACTTAAGGGATCACTTCTTAAAATATATAAATGCCTAGCCATTATTCTGTACACCTCGTTAATATAAAATAATATTGAATGTCCACTATAATTGAAAAATTAAAAATGGGGTGATTCTGTATACCTCGTTAATATAAAATAATAGTGAATGAAAATAATAATAATAATAATGAATATTCACTATAATTGAAAAATTAAAAATGGGGTGAGAGAAATGGTGAAAGGGAATAAGAGTCAAATTTCCAGGTATAAAAAAAAATAAGTCATGAGAATATCATGTACAGCATGGAGTATATAGTCAATAATATTGTGATAATGTGAACTTATAGTGATCACTTCTTTTGGTATATAAGTGTTGAATAACTACGGTGTACACCTGAAACTAATATATAGTATGTTAGCTATATTTTAATAAAAAATCTTTTTTAAGTAAAAAGAAAAATAATAAATAAAACGGAAAAATCATCAGATTCCAAAAGTAGAAATATTATGTTATTATTTTCAGCAATGAACAGAGAATGGAAGCACTGAGACTCTTTGAAGTTCCTGAAGAAGGCACTCAGCTCATCCAATCCTCTTTCCCTTTACCACGTGCCCTTGGCCACCCATGAAAATGTATGCACACATGTGCACACACAAACACTCACACATGCACATACACACTCCTTTCAGCAGCACTTCTCAAAATACTCCTCAGGGGAAGCTGGGATGGCTCAGCAGGTTGAGTGCTCATTTTGCAGCCCTGGGGGCTGAGGATCAAGTCCCAGCCCCAGCCCGTGTGGACCCATAGGCTGAACTGGGGTGTGCTTCTCATGCAGGAGGTCCCCAGTTTGGTTCTCATCCCCTGGCTTGACCCCTGACTTAAGGGGGCTTGTTTCCCATGCTGGAGGCCCCCAGCCAAGTTCCAGCCCTGCGGAGCCCCTACCCACCTGTGTGGAATAAAACGATGTCAACAACTGATGAAATACAACTATGAAAACTGCTTTGGGCCCTTCCCCTTCTCTCTCTCTCTCTCTTTCTCTCTCTCTCTCTCTCTCTCTTTCTCTCTCTCTCTCTCTCTCTCTCTCTCTGTCAAAAACAATAAAAATAGTCCTCAGATCAAAAATTGCCTTTATAATTTGTCCTACAAGACTAATAATCTCAGTTAACTAGTATCTCAGTTAACTAGTAACATTGCAGTCTCCACCCTTGTTTATTAAAGCAGGAACTATTACTTCTTTGTTGTTATTCTATGGGTTAGCACAGTACCTGACACACTGTAGGCATTTATTAAAGTGA
Organism: Craseonycteris thonglongyai; assembly: GCA_004027555.1. Classification (NCBI taxonomy): domain Eukaryota; kingdom Metazoa; phylum Chordata; class Mammalia; order Chiroptera; family Craseonycteridae; genus Craseonycteris; species Craseonycteris thonglongyai. The sequence continues at coordinate 18,845 of PVKE010023511.1, read as the reverse complement.
GGGAGACAAGCAGAGAGAGAGGGAAGGAGGGAGAAAGGAAGGAAGGAAAAGATGGAGGGAAGAAAGTAAGAAAATTTTTTATAATTTAGTTAACATTAACCCCCCAACTTTAGTCATTATCTTGTTTCTTTTCTCATTTTTGCTCTAATTCCAAGGTTCCCAGGTGGAGCAGTGATTCAAAATTAAGATCAAACACTTTATTGCTCCAAATAAATGTATTTCTAAAAGAAAGTCTACAGATATAAAAATAGATGCTATATTATCCATATGCATATGAACTATAAGTCAAAATTCAGTTAAAATTATACCATAAGGAAATTGTTAAGTAAATAAAGTACATCTGTAATATATAATAGCGAGCTGTGACAACTTAAAAACCTGTGTTTTAGAATGTTCAGTTGCATTGAAAATTTTTCACACTGTATCTTTATGTGGAAAAAAGGCAGATTGTACAACAAAATTATCTGAGTTTTGAATATGTGTATGTGTATACAGATGTATATATTAATACATATATGCATATATATATATATATATATATATAATATATTATATATGAAAGAATAACAGGGTATATCCCAGAATGTTAATAATGGTTATTTCTGGGTAGCAAATTATAAGTGGTATCTATTTTATCTTTATAGCTTTACATGTCTTCCTCAAATTCTTGCAAAATTTATATGTAATAAATTTATAATCAAAAAGCAAGTTATTACCAAAAAAAAAAAAAAAGCCATATAGATACTAAATGAGAAAATCTCTACATGCAAGTGAAGATTCCCAGAATGTGATGGTTAGTGCCAGATGTCATAAAGGCAGGAATGGTTGTTATCATTGCTTTCCAGATCAAGATTTCCAGAAAATTCTATTGCTGTGTGAGTAATTTCTGGTTACTCACTACAATGAACCAAACTCTGAGTTTTACTGCTCATTTTCCAGGCAAGGCTGACTATGATTTCTAGGGAAATTCATGTGACTTTATACTTAAGGTCTTCTGAAAACTGCAATTGCTACCACTGCTGCTTTCACTGTGGTGGTTAATATTGTTGGCTTATTTGTTTGTGAGTGTTTACAAATGCAGACCCACACACAGACAGGAAACCATACAATAGTAACCTCACTGTTTGGGACCTCAGGAAGGCATGTCTCTGTGTATGTCATGATAACATCTGCTTCTAATTGAGATAATTTATCAAAGTGGCCATCAGCAGGAACGGGTCAGCAAGTGCATAAATCTAGTATAAACACGTTAGGCTCTGAGCCTGAAAACATAAAGTCTGGTCTTGTTCCTGACATTAAGTAGCTAGCTGGCTGAGCCCACATAAATCAATTAATCTCTCAATAACTCAGTCCCTCCAACTGCAAAGTGAAATTAATATCAGACATGATTGTCAATTTGTATCTCTGGGCACAGAGATCACTCTGCTTCACTAATTTATTCTTCCAGGAACCATACATGGAGGACTTCCAACGTCCTGGGCATTAATGTACCAGGTTCCCTATAGCCAACATTACTCTGTCCATATAGACAAATTGCCTGAGGACTCCTGGGCCCCCACTAGCCCTATGCTCACACTGCCTGTCCCTTGGGCCACCAAAGTGAAAATGGAAGAGAAAGGGGAAGCACAGAAGGACACAGTAGGTGCCTGACACTTGCTAGGTGTGTTATGACAGATGACCATATAATTATGCACAACACAGCTGATTTCTCAGATAGTATCACCACATAAGGTGAGAGCTATGGTACCATCAAGTTGGTTGTACATGGAAGTAATTACAGTCTCTCTTTTGTTTTGTTTTGTTTTTTGTTTTTTGCCCATTTGTTTGTTTTATTTCTTTGTATTTGTTTTGGCTATGGACTAGGACCCACTGAAGGTCAAAAGCAAATACACAGTAAACAAAAAGATGACCTCCATGCCATAGCAAGGTCAGAAGAAAGATGATTTGGCTTCTTTTCAGAAATGTTAAAAGTACTTCCCTGGTCTCACCAGCAGGAGGAAAAAAGAGGTTCATTCTATCTGGGAAGTTCGCTCAGAAAAGGTGCACAAGACTTAAAAAGCTCAAAGAAACTTGGCCTTCAGATTTTTTTACACTCAATTCTAGGATCTTTGAAGTCTTTATAACAGCGCTGGGGTTGACATACTCATATGTGCTCTGAGATATAGAGTCAACGCGGCCAGGGCCCTTTTCTTGTCAACAAGGAGGAAGTTTGAAACCTGTTCAAATGGCTGCATGTAGCCAGGCACAGGGTGAAAGAAGCATGTATCTGGGGAAGCTGGGATGGCTCAGTGGGTTAAGCACTCACTTTGCAGTGCCGGGGACCCTGGGGCTACAATCGAATTCCGGCCCTGACCCGTGCGGAACCATATGCTGAACTGGGGAGCTCCCCCAGTTCATTTCTCTCTCTGTCTCTATATCTCTCTCTCTCTCTGTCTCTGTATCTCTCTCTCTCTCTCTCTCTCTGTCAAAATAAATAGATAGATAGATAGATAGATAGATAGATAGATAGATAGATAGATAGATAGATAGATAGATAGATAAAGAAGCACGTATTCAGGATGTGTCTGAAGTAAGTAGCACTATAATTTGTTTGAAATTTGTCTCACTTTTTTTGGGGGGGTGAATCTAACCCAAGCAGTCAATTCCCAAGCTTTAAATTTAAGCAGTAACAAATAGTTTCTTGAATAAGGGGAAATGGCAGAGGTAGAATGGCAACATTACATGTGTCGTGAATGCCAACCCCATGAGTATAAAACGTAAATTTTCTTTAAAAAGAAAATAATTTATGTAGTGATGCCAGAGGGGGGAAACATATATATATATATATATCACTACAGGATAATGGCCAGCATTAATCCTTCTACAGAAAGAACTAACATGAGAGTTACATTAGCAAGTACATAATGACAGTTTATAGTAGTATAAAAAAAGTGTGCATCGATGTTCATAACAGCATTATTCACAATAGCCAAGGTGGCAACAACCTAAATATCCATCAACAGACAAATAGATACATAAAATATAAGATAAGACACCTACTAATAAGGCCACTCTACTAAGATGCAGAAGCGTAGCAGACAGCCAAAATGGGAGGACAAATAAACATGTTCTAAGTAAATGAACAGAACAAAGCTCCAGAAAAAAGAACTAAACAAAATGAAGACAAGCCATCTACCAGACACAGAGTTTCAAACACTGATTATAAAGATGTCCAATGATCTCCATGAGAATGTCAATGAAGAGACAGAAAACATAAAAAAGGAGATAGAAAACATGGAAAAAAACCAGTCAGAAATAAAGCATACTATGACTGCAATGAAGAATACATTACAGGGAATCGACAGTAGAATAAGTGAAGCAGAGGATTGAATCAATGAAGATAAGGTAGCAACACCTAGTCAGACCAGGAAAAAAAAAGAATCCAAAAAAGTGAAATTAGTTCAAGGAGACTCTGGGACAATATCAAGTATAAAAACATTCGTATCATAGGGTTATCAGAAGAAGAAGAGAGAGAGAGCAAGGGATTGAAAGTCTATTTGAAGAAATAATGACAAAAACATTCCTGGGGAAGCTGGGATGGCTCAATGAGTTAACAGCTCACTTTGCAGCACCAGGGACCAAGGATCAAATTCCAGCCCTGGCCCGTGCTGACCCATATGCTGAACTGGGGTGTGCTTCTTATGTAGGAGGACCCCAGTTTGGTTTTCATCCCCTGGTTCAGCCTCTGGCTCAAGGGTACATGCCTCCCATGTGGGAGGCCCCCAGCCCAGTTCCTGCCCTGTGCGGCCCCCCGCCCACCTGTATGGAACGAAACCATGTCAAAAACTGATGACGTGCAACTACAGAGATTGCTCTGGGCCCTCCCCCTCCCCCTCTCTCTGTCTCTCTCTCCCTCTGTCAAAAACAATAACATAAATCTTTTTTAAGAAAAGTACAAATTGGTAGTCAACATAGCCATGGAGATGTAAAGTAAAGCATAGGGAATATAGTCAATGATATGGTAATAACTATCATAGTGCCAGGTAGGTACTAGACTAGACAAAGGAATCACTTCTTAAATTATATAAATGTCTAACCACTAAGCTATACTCTTGAAATTAATATAAAATAATATTGAATGTCAAAATAACATTATATCTATACAATGGAAACAGATATATCTATACAATGGAATATTATTCAGTCAGGAAAAGGAAGGAAATTCTGACACATGGTACAACATAGATGAACCTTGAGGACATTATGTTAAGGAAAATTAGTTAATCACATGAGGACCAATGCCATATAATTCCACTTATATAAGATACCTAGAGGTGTCAAATTCATAGAGAAAGAAAACAAATTACGACTTCCAGGGGCTTGGGAGAGGGAAATGAGGAGTTAACATTTAATGTGTACAGAGTTTCCATTGGGAAAGATGAAAACATTTTAGAAATGCATGGTGGTGATGGCTGCACAACAATGTGAATGTATTTAGTGTCACAAAACTAAAACATTGGTAAAAATTATGTTATATATATTTACCACAATTAAAGAATGCTTAGTATTCACAGAACATCTTTCCCAAAAATTAGAGTCTTTTGACCATGAAGACTTCTGTTAACAAAGACAGTCATCAGAAATTGTGTTTCCTATAGTGATGGATTTTTTTACATTCGTTTATCTGTCCACTTTTAGAGAATGAGGGTGAGCGAGAATAAATGATTGTCCAAGATGAAGAGTGAAGTCTCTAGACATAAAGAAACAAGTTCTTCCTTCCTGCAAAAGCCATCTCATGCACGTGAAGGCTGCACTTCTGATCTCTGTTGGCTTCTTGCACCTCCACACACTATTTATTATCCAATCATCATTAGCATCAAGCAACACTGAGTAAGGTTCCGTAGTCACATTGGAAATAATTAAAGAAATGTAAAATACAATCTCTACCTTTTAAGACATAACAGAGTGCATGAGATGGGACACATGTGCAAAGATAAATACCAATAAAGAACAGAATTTAACAACTACCAAATCACCTTAGCAACACTGATAAATAAGAAAATAGAAAACATAAAAGTGGGGGCTAAATAACTTCTCCAAGGTTATATAGCAAGATTACAAGCACTACATATGTTCTTGCACTAATAATACTCATTAAGTCTGTCTGTGCCAGGAACTGAGCCAAACTCTTTCAATAGACATCTCATTTATTCCACATTAGAATCCACTGAAGTAGTTATTATCTTTATCCAATATTACAGACAAAGAAATAGGTTCAATGAGGTGAAATAACTGTTTGAGATACAGATGATTACGTGGGTTCTCATCCAAGAACTGTTCAACTGCACAGCCTGTGCCCTTAGCTGTTGAACTTTCAGTGTCATGATCTGTGTCTGATGTCCTGTTATATTTAAAGGTTTATTTTGTTGTCTGAGAAAAGGTGAGGAGGAGGAGGGCCCAGGGAAGTCTCCATATTTGTACATCATTACTCGTGACACAGTTTCATTCCACACAGGTGGTTGTGGTGCCGCATGGGATAGGCACTGAACCAGGGGCCTCCCGCATGGGAGGCGAGAACCTCAGCCAACATCCCAGAGCTTACCCGTTGCACTTCAGTTCAGCACATAGGTTTACATGGTCTGGGGCTGGGAATCGAACCCAGAACCTTGTGATTATGAGACAAACGCTCAACTGCTGAGCTATCCCAGCTTTCCCTGATTTTCTATTTGCACCCTTTAAATGTGACTTTGAAATTTTGCTACACAAAAATGCAAAATTTTGGGCAGTTTTAATTGCCAGGCATAAAAACTATGTTAATCATCTAGAGCAAATCATATTTAGAGTTGGATGTCCAGAGTCACATATTGACAAAAGGAAGGAAGGAAGGAAGGAAGGAAGGGAGGGAGGGAGGGAGGGAGAGAAGGAGGGAAGAAAGGAAGGAAGGAGGAAAAAACCTTAGATTGTGATTTTGTGCCCTAGAAGGACAATTAGCATTCCAGGAATCACTCCTGTGCTAATTAATCATGGATGTCACTGAGTGCTTTAGGACATGTGGATAAGAAACTGCTTTTAGTATCCAAGTCCGAGTTAAGGATAGTTCTTTTCATGGTTCCGGGAGTAAAGATAGGTAAAGATCAATTTATAATGGTGTGTAGAGTTGGCCAAAATTGGAAAGCCCGAATGCTGTCTTTGAAAGGTGTCTGGAAACTGGTCTCTTGCTTTCAAAGACTCAATCCAGGACTCTGATTCCTATAACTCATTAACCAAATGAGTTATATAAAAGTGAGCATTCTTCCACAGCAGCTCTTCTCTCTTAATCTGATACCATCAGCAAGAATCGCTAGAACATAGAATTTTGGTCACTTTTGTAACCGCAAGCACCCACTTGTGCTGATTCATCCACAGATTTTGGGGCCAGATGTCCCAGTGGCAAAGACCTGGAGTCTTCTCTTCATCAGTTCTCGGCTCTAGCCATCCAAGGTAATTCTTTCCTCTCCTGATCTGCCAGGTGCAACGAGGACCTATCTGAAGATCAAACATACCTTCCGGAATGGAGAAGCCAGGCTTCCCTGAGGTATCAGGGGTCATAGCTTGAATCCAGGAGGGGCTCTTTTCTCTGCCCCTGACAGCTTCCCTTGGGCAGGGCTAATAGCAAGGTAGAAAGGACAAGGCTACCAGTGACAGGAAGAGAATAAAGAAAACATTTGCTGTTGTGGAGAAAAACCATCCATGTGTTCCAAAATCTTCTATTTCTGTTTAAATTCATAATAAGTACTTTGCGCGGGTTAGTTTTTTTTATTTTTGTAACCAGAACTTAGAGACAAAATTTTAAATGACCTAGACTTTGAGTCTCACTGTTAAGTGAACAAAGAAAAATAATGCAATGTGTGTGCACGCAGGCGTGCGTGTATTTTTTTATTTTTTAAATCAGTCATACCATATTTAGCTCCAAAGGGTTCAAAGAAAGTCAATGATTAGGGGGAGATAGTGAAGTGAGGGCTGTTGAGAGTGTGCTTTAATCATGTAATGCATGGTTTTCTTGACGACTGCCTTAAGGCAAGGACACAAATGGGGCAAAACCTGGAGAAGAGAAAGGAAACTAACTTTTACTGAGTGCTCACTGTGTGCACAGGAGATTCGGGTTTTTAAAAGATTTATTTTATTGTTTTCAACAGAGAGAGACAGCCAGACAGAGAGAAAGAGAGAGAAGGGAGAGGGCCCAGAGCAGTCTCCATAGTTGCACGTCATCAGTCTTTGACATGGTTTCATTCCACACAAGTGGGTGTGGGAACGTACAGGGCAAGAACCTGCCTGGGGGCCTCCCACATGGGAAGCACACTTCAGTTTAGCATATGGGTCCACGTGGGCCAGGGTCTGGACTTGATCCTCAGACCCCGGGGCTGCAAGATGACCGCTCAACCCACTGAGCCATCCCAGCACACAGGTGATTCACTTAAGGTAGATTATTAAGTCTTCCAAAACACCTTTCAAGTTAGTGTTGTTATCTCCATTTTCTGGCTGTGGAAACTGAATCCCAGAAAGTCTACCTGACCCAGTGATCCACACAAAATATAATAGTAAGTGACAGAGATGGAATTCAACCCAGGTGTTCCCACATTCTCCCAGCAGGGGGAGGCGAACTGAACAAGAGGAGTGAGAAAGCCAAAAAGACATCTATCTGCTCATTAGCTAACAACCAAGCGAACTCAGCATGATTCCTCTTAATATACCTTTGACATCCATTGACAGTCAAATAAGCACTTTGAAAGGCTCTATGCATGAAGCTGTGCATGGTTCCGATATCCCAGGACATGTAAAAACCCCATATTATTCAGAACCTGATGACAGAACAAGGGTTACGTAATTAAGGGGCTGTTGATTTTAAGTTTTAAATATAAAGAATCAGATTTAATTTTACAAAGTGATTCATATTCATTATTTTTCTCTTTTATACTTATTTAATAAAGAGGTTTTTTTTTTAAAGAAAATATATACTCAGGAAAGAAACATGATAGTCTGTTAATACCCTCATGAGTTAGTCAGACCATAAACTCACACCTCAGCCAGCACCTATAAGCCAATGTCAACACATCTCAATTTATAGGGGAAAATCTGTAGGCCAAAATAAACCCTCTCTGGAGTACTAGTCTTAAAGATAGAAATGTATGAAGTAGGGGGAAGCCGGAATGGCTCAGTGGGTTAAGCGCTCACTTTGCAGCCCCAGGGACTGAGGATCAAATCCCAGCCCCGGTTCATGTGGACCCATATGCTGAACTGGGGAGTGCCCCCAGTTCAGTCCTCACTGGGGTGAGACCCCGGCCCAGTTCCTGCCCTGTGCAGCCCCGCGCCCACCTGTGGAATAAAATTATGTGGAAAAACCAATGATGTGCAACTATGGAGACTGTTCTGGGCCCTCCCCCTTCTCTCTGTCTCTGTCTCTGTATATCTCTCTCTGTGTGTCAAAAACAATAAAATAAATCTTAAAAAAAATAAAGAAATGTATGAAGTAGCCCCTTGTAATAGATCAAAAATGGCCACAATTTTTTTTTTTTTTTTTTTTTTTT